>CM040188.1:63507938-63540438 GCA_022606455.1 Callitettix versicolor | reverse complement strand
AACCTTTATAAGAATCTTTAAAAAAAGTGTTGATATAAAAAAACAAGAAAATTCGTATCATTTGAACTGAATTTGGAATGTAAAATGTAAATTTATTTTTGTAACTCTAAATACGACGAAATCAAATATTCGAAAAAGTGCAAGAAAACGTTATAATTTTTAAAAAATTTGGACGCCTTGTACATTGCGCATATCAGTTTAAAATTTATTTAAAATCTGATTAAACGATGTCGAAATTACGCAGATTTTTGGGTTTTTTGTTACGTTTAATGATGATGTTTACAGACATATGTATACCATAATAAACACACCGTTGGCAACAATACAAACAGCTTTTTTTAAACACTCAAATGAATACTCCTCAAATTCCATAATCATTATCTTTTCGAAAACTATATATTCTATGCAGGTTGTTTCTTATAATTAGGAAGTAAAACAATATTGCCTTGCAAGAGTTACTGTTCACAAACTAAGTAAAACAAACGTTATACAATAATGCCAATAACATAGATAACTAGGCCAGAACCAAGTTCCTCGATATTTGCTTTAACAGCGTAAAGAATATGTTCTTCCCTTAACTTGTGTTTAATGGCGTGGAATAGCATCTATTGCGAAGATACGAGTAGAATAGTTCGTGGCAAGCTCTTATATGGAAATCCAATAGCGGTTGATGCAAACTTCCTTGTAAACATATGTAGATGTTTTCGTAAAATCAATGCGCCAACATTTCTCTTCCTTGCAGGTATTTGTATGAATAAAAACCAGCACTTTGTAGTTTCAGCGGTCTTTATTTCAGTCATTTTATCATAGGATCACGTGATTACTACAGTTTTACAAAGAATCAGACAAACACTGGGTGTAATTATAGAGTGCGGTGGGAAAGTACTGTATCAATAGAAACTGGACGACCTGGAAAATTGGAACTAAATATTGGAATAAAACTTTTATTGTGTTGAGGATGAGTGGTTTTTCAAACTTAAAATAAGCAAAAACATTACAAAAACTTTCTTTCTTGAATTATTTCGACAAAACACTCAGCAGATGGGATATCTGACTAATCTGTGAATCTGATTTTGGTCACGTTTTGGTCTTTACATTGAAGTAACAATACCCGCACTCCGTTGAACGTGAACAAATACAGTGGTACCTCGACATACGAGTTTAATTCGTTCCGTAACCTTGCTCGTATGTCAAATTGCTCGTATCTCAAAGCAATTTTCCCCATTGAAATTAATTGAAATGCCATTAATCCGTTCCAGCTCCCAAAACACCACCTCAGTTGTTGTTGTTGTATTTTTGAATAAGAAAAATGTATTTACAAGAAGAAACATTTATTTATAAAGTAAAGTGCTTATGAAAGTGCTTAATTTTCGTCACTGGTCTTCGCTTTTTTCGTCACGCTTTGCTCATTTCCAAGGACAGTTTTCTTCCTCTCTTTCAAGATATTCCGGAAATGAGTTAGGCAAGTTTCGTTGAACAACTCCGATGCACGACCAGTTACAACTTTTTTGGGGTGATTTATATCAACGAACTCTACAACTTTCTCCCACATTCCCAAGATATCCTTTATATCTCCTCCTCCATCTCTGGCTCCTCTTCAGAACTAATTTTTCATTGAACCACCGTATGCTGCTGCGCATGTAGATCGTGTAACTCCTCGGTTGTCAGCTCCTGAGACTGTTTCTCGACGAGTTCGTTCACATCTCTCTCATCCACCTCCAGACCCATGGATTTTCCTAGAGAAACAATCTCCTCTACCACAGACACTTCGGGTTCCAATCCTTCGAAGGCCCTTTCAGCTGTAGTCTCAGGCCACAGCTTCTTCCATGCAGAGGTTAAGGTCCTCGTTGTAACACCCAGCCAGGTCTGATCAATAATTCTTAGGCATATCACGATGTTAAAGTGGTCCTTCCAGAACATGCGTACACAGACTGAGATCTAGTCTGAGGTGGGAGAAACTGTTAGAGGCTGCACACGACACCAACTTGCGCCCCGTGTGCAGCGGTGAAGTGTGCGATTCCTCGTATCTCAAATCTTGCTCTCATCTCAAAGCAAAATATCGCTCGCTCGGCGGCTCGTATCTCAAAACACTCGTATATTAGGGCACTCGTATATCGAGGTACCACTGTAATAAACGTCTGTGAGAATGACGTAATGAATTGCAATGGTTTTCTTTTATTTATATGTTAAAATAATTAACACTAGATACGTTAAAATAGTCACACTAGATAACGTCAGGCGTATTTTTCGTGTAAATATTTAATTTAAAATACTAACATTTTAAAATCGGCTTGGAAGCGTTGTCCAAAATTTTTCTGTACACCTATTTAAAAAAACTTCAGATATCTATATGTCATAGATTTGACTGTACATTGAGCTCGCGCGCGCGCGCACACACACAAGCACAAACACACAAGCCAGTGTACTAAATTTGAAGTAAAAGAAAATTACAGTTTCGCGAGTAAGTCAAAGAAAACAAATGAAAACTGACGGCGGTCAAGGTTTGTTTTGGGGTTTTCAATTTATTTCAGAAATAAAAATTTCTTTTTCGAAGTAACTACTGAATCTTCGTCTTTGACCAAAAAATGATGGTCCAAATAAGGAACTAAACAGATTTTCCAGTTTTTCGAAAGTGACCAGGTTTTCTGTGGATGTATGTTTTTGTTTATGTACTTATAGACTAAAATGTAATAAAAATCGCTAGAGCAGTTTTTAAGAAAATACGAATACAAAGTTTATAAAAATAGATTTCAAATTTAATCAAAATCAATTAATTATTTTAAAATCTGACTGGTCAGGGCTTCTTTTTGCTTTGTAATTTACTGTTTTAACCGGATATTTATTTTGTTTCAAATTTGTAACAAAATTTCTTTGAAGGCGTGAACAAAAAGTGTAACAAAAAGTTTCTAATTTGTAACAAAATTTCTTTAAAGGCAAAGTGTAACAAAAGTGTAAACAAAAACAAAAAGTGTAACAAAAACTTTCTAATTTGTAACAAAATTTCTTTGAAGGCGTGAACAAAAAGTGTATCAAAAAGTTTCTAATTTGTAACAAAATTTCTTTGAAGGCGTGAACAAAAAGTGTAACAAAAACTTTCTAATTTGTAACAAAATTTCTTTGAAGGCGTGAAAAAAGTGTAACAAAAAGTGTAACAAAAAGTTTCTAATTTGTAACAAAATTTCTTTGAAGGCGTGAACAAAAAGTGTAACAAAAACTTTCTAATTTGTAACAAAATTTCTTTGAAGGCGTGAACAAAAAGTTTGTAATTTGTAACAAAATTTTTTTGAAGGCGTGAACAAAAAGTTTTTAATTTGTAACAAAATTTTTTTGAAGGCGTGAAGAAAGAGTGTAACAAAATGTTTCTAATTTGTAACAAAATTTCTTTGAAGGCATGAACAAAAAGTTTCTAATTTGTAACAAAATTTCCTTGAAGGCGTGAACAAAAAGTGTAACAAAAACTTTCTAATTTGTGACAAAATAGAAGTGTGTTAATAAACACTATTTATCAAAGACAGGCGTAATAGACGCAAATTTCCAAACAAATAAAATTAAATTGTCAATAAATGAGCAAGTTTATATACTAATTTAATCCACTTAAATGTTCTATGTAGACATTTTAACATCAAGGTTTTTTTTGTTAATACAGCCTGTTTACATACAAAATATCTCAATATATTTTTTGTTTAAACACAGTGAACGTGTTTAATACTTAATGAACGTGAACGTTACTTAATAAACTCTATAAGTAACTTAAATGAACATCGATTTTAACAAAACTTTAAAAAATAATAGCCTAATTTACTTGCGGTATAAATCTGCATATCTAGAGTTTTTATTTCCTTTTCTACTTTTTGGTTTCTGCTGAAACTATTCTACATAAGTAACTGCTGAAAATATTTAAATTGCAAAATTTCCATTTCATTAAAGACAAATGACCCTGGAACAGATGCGGGGCACGTGTTTCAAATCCATAACAGTTGGAATTACATTTTGGAATTTATTGGAATTCTTACTTCGGGAAGCAATTCAATTTATCCGGCAGTTTTGACTTTAAATAACGCTGTATATCATTAGAGCCAAGTTTAGTCTGCAATCTGTATTATAAAAGCTTTTAATTTCTGACTAGAATTAGGTTATTTAGGAAATTGTGGAGTTTGTGAAACAAACGATCTTGAAATTGTAATGTATATAGTTTTCAAGTCCATTGAGTTTTAAAAAGTTGTTCTTCAAAAATTGCGAAAATGGTTTTTGTAGCGACGCGAGCACAGGAAAATATAAAGCTTGACGACGAACCAAATTTAGGACTAGTTAAAAAAAACTCTTAAAGGTAGAAATAGTTTTTTTGATTTATCTTGAGTGGGATAAAACTTTAAACTAGAGGCGATACTGATTCCAAAAGGATAGAGGTTTTTCACGTAAAGAGTTTGGTATATAACCGCCAGACCTCTTCATAAGTTCAAGTTTTCTTGTCCCCCCCCAACCAATTGGAACATGTTAGGTCACACAAATCTCGAAACATTTATAAATCTAGTTTGGATCAAACAATGAACGGTGTTACAGGTGTTGATTTTTAACCAAAAACTTTAGAATGTTATTTTATGCCGCTCGACCTTTTGCAGTGAAAGTGGTATACGATTCAAAAGTCAATTTTATGTTTGAGTAGCAATTACGCTTTGAAGCTCTTTGAAGTGCTCTTTTGAAAGAGCACTTTACATTACAAGCGGAACAGTATATATATACATAAATACACACACACACACATACACACACACACACATACACACACACACACACACACACACACACACACACACACACACACACACACACACACACACACACACACACACACACACACACTCACACATACACGCAAACACACACACACACACACACACACACACACACACACACACATATATATATATATATATATATATATATATATATGATATATATATATATATATATATATGATAAAATGATATATATATATCATTTTTGATAATATCTTGAATAAGATTGTCACAAGCTTTTCTTATTCGACAGTTTCCAAATGGCAAATATACCGAATATTAAAAAAAAATACAATTTTCTTAAAGACTAATTTTCCCGTTGTAATCAGTTTTGAAATCTGAATCTGAATAAGTGTGAATTAAAATATTGTTTTTCCGAAAATACGAAAATTAATTTGAAGGCAATCGGTGTCAAAATCATTTTCATGTTTTAATAAAATTTCAAGGTTTTAAGCAAATATTACGCTGACCCAATGGTGAAACTAGATTTTCAAACAAATATAAAGTAAAAAAGTAATAAATTTTTAAGATTTAATTAGAAATAGAACAAATATATTCTACGCCAAACGTTTGTAAACTATTTTAAAATATTTTTTCGCTAAGGGACATTCTGATTTTCGTGTTATGCTGATTTTTGATAATTCATTTTAATTATGTAAGCGAGTCTTCTGCTTGCTATATTTTACGATTATACTGTAGTAAAATAATGAGTATACACTTTTGTATTATTTATAAATATTTGCGTTGTTTGTTCTGTTGCCTATAACAATGCTGCCAACAATAAAACTTATAAAATATTTCAAAACAATGTTAGCAGTTGGCAACTTTAACGCAGAGGAAAACCGCAAAGTAAAGCTACAAACAGATTGAGTAATGCGCTGAATGTTCCCCGGTGTGGTGAACGCGTTTTGTGAATGTGGTGAACCACAATACCTGATGCATAATTGTGTTTGATTTCATTGAGACCACAGTGCCTTCAAAGCGAAGAGGAATGTTCCAAAACAAAACCTCAGAAGCTGTACTTGTAATTAAACGGATAACGGGTTTGATAAGCATTCTGATAATGTTAGCTTTTTACTAAGTTAGCGCCCAAAGTATATTCACAATGCATTACACAAGATAAGATAAAATTTGGTTACTATACAATTCTTCCGACGTAGCTGTAATCTTGAAGAAAAATAAACAAATATTATTTAGTACACAAATTGCTTTTTTGTATCAAAGAAGGAAACATTAGACTGCATAGAGAGTTTGCAAGGCTGAGAAGTTCGAGGGGAAATCATTTTGTGTGTGTTTAATAAAAGAATTCAAGAACGGTCGTTTGTTTATTTGAATATATACAATGTTAGTTTTAAAAGTTCGTTTCCATCAAAGTGGGAAAGGTTTAAGAATTGAATCACTAAACGGAGTAGAAAAAGAAGATAAAAAATGACAAAAAAATCTAAAAAAACAAACAAAGAACTGGAGGAGAAGAACAAAGTTGAAAATAAAAGAGAAAAGATATACAACTAATTATCAGTAAAGAAGAATAAGATAAAAAACAGAAGAAAGCCAATAGTAATAGAGAATGAAAACAAAATAAGTAGAATGAGAAGTGGAATGTAAAACAAATATAAATTAGAAGCGAAGAAGAAAAAGTTTTAGAAGAAATAAAAAAAACAGAGAAACATTGAAAAACAAGAGATAGAAGTAAAAGAAGAAGAAGAAGAAGAATATGAGGTAACACTGGAAGAAGAAAAAGCTTTAGAAGAAAAGAAACAAGGAAACATTGAAAAACAAGAGATAGAAGTAAAAGAAGAATAAGAATATGAGGTAACACTAGAAGAAGAAAATATAAAAAAAAAGAATAATTAAAAGTAAAAGAACAAACAAATAAGTAAATAAAAAAAAGAAAAGGAAACGGAGCATTTGAAAAAATTAACAAAAATAAACATAAATAAAATAAGAAGAATAAGAAATAGTAGTAGAAGTACAAGCAGTAGAAGAAAAACCTCTTGAACAAATAGTATAAAAAATAAAAAAGAAACATAAAGAGAAACACAATAATCAGAAAAATTATATTTTTACTGTTATCATAGCTTTGTCACTGCTACTTTCGTTTATGTATATATGTTACTTACAGAACTATATAATAAGTTAATAATAGTTTTTAAGACAGTTGTCTATAACAAAGGCTTTGACTGGCACAAAGGTAGGCGTAGTGTTGAAAAGTGCTCATAATCATGAAGTATTTATATTAGTAATGTATAAATCAATTCATACACATGTTCCACAAGTTACATTGAAACAAGTTACATTTAAACTTTTTATTGAAGGCAATGCTTATTGAGCGGTGTTAATATGAGTTTGCGACATTTACAAGTTTATTGTACAAAAGGAAGACAATAATAGTTGTCCAGGAGCGGTGCACAACTCTGCTGTTTGACCTAATTCTACAAATTACATTTCCTTTTTAACTTTCATTACTAAAATTGAAAATATGTTAATGCACTCCAGATCCCGGTCTGTATTTGACTTAAAGATTACCCCGCAGAGGGGGGCAAACTAGCTCCTATTGAGAGGACTCAGACGTACCCTGCGGTACCCGAGTGTAACACACACTTACACTTACAACACTTACGACTTTAACACTTATTTTACACACTTTACACTCACACTTACATATAGGGAGGCGATAATAGCCTCAATATGATTTTCGCCTCAAAATAACTAAAAAAAATCTTAAAGATTAAAAATAATATTATGTAGTTTTCTGAATGCTAGAAATAAATTATGAAAATATTTTTTAATTTTAACTTTGTGTAAATCAGCTCAAGTTATTGGAACTTAATTATGTTGCTGTAATTTCTTCATTGAAATTTAATAAATTTTGTTAATAATACTACGCTTTGAAATTATATAAAATGTAATATAATTTAAATAATGAAATTAAAAAAAATATATTTTATATTCATTAAAATATATTTTCGTCTAATTCGAAAAATATTTAATTGTTTTATGTGGCAATCTGGACAATTATATAAAAAAAGAAAATGATTTTAAATTAAAGAATACTTGTTCCTGGTTTACAGGTTTGTTAGTTGAGGTTCTGATAAAAAATTCAAAAACATTCCATTAGCCGAATTTAAAACATATCATCTTTGAATTTTCCCACAGAGGTAGCTTTTGTCCATAGAGAATAAAGGATAATAACCACTTCGCTTTGGTAATCGAGAACTATATTTGAGCCTAAAATTTGATTCATTAGAAAACTAATTATTCCGAAAAAAATTCATAACCATATAGAGATATGGGTAAACTTATATTTCAAATTTAGTGAAAAACGATTATAAACGCTAACACAGTAAACATTTAAAGGAATTTACATAATTAGCCCTTAGAATAGTTTTAACAGTATGATCCGAGACTATGAAATGTATAACGATCAGGATAGCCAAACAATTTTGTGAAACATCCTTAAAATAACATATATTTATTAATAACTAAAGCAAAATCGTTACCCAGCAAAATGCATAAACAACCTCAAAAAAAAAAAAAAAAAAAAAATGTTACTTTCTAAACGCTTTTATATCCTACGTTCCTGAAAATATGTTCGCCGTTGTAACCAACATTGACGCTAACAACAAAAAGGAAATCAAATTTTCGATTGAAAAGTTTTTAAAACGAACGAACAAATTTTGTTCGTTAACAAACTGGATTTTACCAAAATCAGATTTCGTTTCAAGTTTCATTTTTTGTTACCTAAATGTTAGTTTACGTTGTGTAAATATTACTTTTTATGGACATTTTCATGACGTTAGCGAGACAGCTGTGTTCTCAGCTGATTATAATACAACTTTTTTACCAGCTGACATCTTGCAACATATTGCAGGCTACAAATAAGAGGTACAAAACTCTACCCGGATTACGTGTTTAACTCTTTTCATTTGAAATATTGCTGTTATTATTGTTGGCATCGTATCACTGCCTTCTGTATTGTTAGTTGCCAATCCATTAGAGTTGCAGCTTGAGAATATAAGAAAACAAACATAAAACCTTTGCTCGAGGCAGCAATCATCCTAATACATCAGGCTGTGCATACAACTGCGGTGGTTGTCTTATATATTTTCAGAGAATCACTAACAGCTGAGCTGTCTGTTTATAGCTTCTTTGTCTCGAGTTATATTTTCTTTTGTTAGGGGACTTGGGGGTTTTATTTGTGATATCGGGGATTATATTTACTGTAATAAAGAGTGCTCACATTTCTCGTGAATATAAAGTAATATTTTCGAAACGTGTTGAAACATTTATTGTAAAGTTATAAAATATTCAGTTTAACTGCTACTAAAAACAATTATAAATAAATATAATTTTATAAAGTCTAGATTGGTGTAATGATAATATTTTGTTTCGAATGACAAATTCATTATTTTCCTAACATGTCGGTTTAGAAGCAATAAAATTACTAAAAACAATTGTATAATTACGAGGGTGGTTCAAATATAAACCGAATTTTTGAATAAAAGCGCGAAAAATTTAGTGTCGTAAAAGTGGCTGCACTGGATGTTAGACTGGTCTGTTACGAAGCGTAGAGAACAGCCGGGAGCGCGTAACCTCGCTTGTTAGTGTAGTTATAGCCATGAGCGAGAAGGATGTACCAGTGTCTGTTGCGCAACGCATCATTATTCGTTTTTGGTCAAAGATAATGTAAAATCCGCGGAAATTTATCGAAAATTACTCGAGCAGTTCGGGGATGAGTGCCTCTCCAAGACTCTAGTGTATGAATGGTGTTCCGCATTCCGAAAAGGTCGAGTGCGCCCCAAAACAAGTGTAACCGATGAGAACGTCAGCGCTGTAGAAAAACTCATTTTGGAAGACCGACCAGTACTGTACGCGATATGGCTGAAAAATTGGGCATCAGCGTAGGTAGTATTGAGCAAATAATTCATAAACGGCTCGGTTATAGCAAAATTTCAGCCGGATGGGTGCCAAGACTTCTGAATTTTCGGCTTACTATGGAAACATTGAACAAATTGGGTTGGAAAACACTGGAACACCCTCCTTATAGTCCCGATTTGTCGCCATGCGACTACTATTTATTTGGTCCATTGAAAGAGGCACTTGGCGGACTGCGATTCGAAAGCAATGCGGAGGTAGAATCGCGAATGGTTACGTGATAAGCCGAGAGATTTTTACGAAAAAGGCATCCGAAAGCTTCCGGAGAGGTGGCAAAAGTGTGTAGAATGGGACGGAGACTATCTAGAAAAACTGTAAAAAATGTCAGCTCTGTCACTTAATAATAAAATTTTTTTATAGCAAAATTCCGGTTTATATTTGAACCACCCTCGTATATTTATAATGTTATGTTATCTTCAGTTTAAAATACTTTATTTTTATTATTATTACAGATTTTTAAATTGAAAATGAAATTTCAGTTGATAAAAATACTTTAATATTGACTGTACTAATGTCATGACATTTTGTGTTCTATTTGCGCTAAGGGACGTCAAATTATTCCTCGTTTGTAACAAACACCTCTCTCTTTCTCTCTCCCAATCCGCTAGTGTTCGTGAGTAGGGCTAAAGTTTGGCCGTACAGACCTGCGTGACTTGATTAACACTTCCCTTTGAAAGGGCATTACTCATTTCTCGAGAATTACAATCCCTTCGCCCCAATCCTCAGCGTGTGTAACTTTCATAAAAAAATATCTCAGTCTTTTCATTAACTAGTCAATAGTAGATTTACTAATCAATCATTTACTTATAAATCATTTACTAATCAATTATTAATCATTTTAATAGTAGTATTAGTGGTAGTAGTAGCAGTGATTATTAATCATTTTAATAGTAGTATTAGTGGTGATAGTAGCAGTGATTATTAATATTTTAATAGTAGTATTAGTGGTAGTAGTAGCAGTGATTATTATTCATTTTAATAGTAGTATTAGTGGTAGTAGTAGCAGTGATTATTAATCATTTTAATAGTAGTATTAGTGGTAGTAGTAGCAGTGATTATTAATCATTTTAATAGTAGTATTAGTGGTAGTAGTAGCAGTGATTATTAATCATTTTAATAGTAGTATTAGTGGTAGTAGTTACAGTAATTATTAATCATTTTAATAGTAGTATTAGTGGGTGGTAGTAGCAGTAATTATTAATCATTTTAATAGTAGTATTAGTGGTAGTAGTAGCAGTGATTATTAATCATTTTAGTAGTAGTATTAGTGGTAGTAGTAGCAGTGATTATTAATCATTTTAATAGTAGTAGTAGCAGTGATTATTAATCATTTTAGTAGTAGTATTAGTGGTAGTAGTAGCAGTGATTATTAATCATTTTAATAGTAGTATTAGTGGTAGTAGTAGCAGTGATTATTAATCATTTTAATAGTAATATTAGTGGTAGTAGTAGCAGTGATTATTAATCATTTTATTAGTAGTATTAGTGGTAGTAGTAGCAGTGATTATTAATTATTTTAATAGTAGTATTAGTGGTAGTAGTAGCAGTGATTATTAATCAAAGTAAGTTAATTTATTAATTTTATTTTGTAAACAAGTATATTTAACAATATATTTTTTGTACGCGAAAATATTTACCAATAAACTAACAAATTTTGTAAACGTTTTAAATATTGTAAACGTTTTAAATATTGTAAACGTTTTAAATATTGTAAACGTTTTAAATATTGTAAACGTTTTAAATATTGTAAACGTTTTAAATATATTAAATATTAAAAAATTAGACAAATTAAAAAAGTAGTTTTTGTTTAAATTTGAATCATCATTCGTGGTCTTGATTCAAGTAATTACGGGAAATTAAATGAAATTTATGTTCGTTTTACAATTTTTCGTGAAACTTTATTTATGTACATAATAAATAATAATTAAAAATTGTGCAAAATTTATCCAACTCATTTTGAGAAATAGTTTCGCTCGGTGGACATTTTATGTTTGGAATACTATATATAGTGAAAAAATTCAATCAAATGAATCAATAAAAAAAATGCATAATTCATAATGGATACTTATTATTTAAGTAAACATTTCTTTGGCCAGATTAGCACTTTTTAATGAGGAAAAACGTTTCGCGATGCACGGAAATCATTTAAAAATTATTACGTCTTGCTGTAAACACATAATTAGTATTCTTGCAGTGGTTAGTCTACCAGTGAGCTGATTGTTACAGTCCTATGATTTCTGCTAAAACTAAGAGACGAGTTTAAAATTCGCTACTGATGTGTTTTTTTAATTTAATATGTATTTTTTGTAAAATTATGTAAATAAATATAATTATTCATATTTACATTTTATTTGATGGGTTATTAACGTTAGTGCTTTTATTAATTTATATATTTTCTATCATTTGTGTATATAAAACAATACACAACGTTTTCGGAAGTACGAATCAGTTCTTGTTCTCGAGTACTTAACCTAAAACATATTGATTGATTAGAGTTTAACAAGAAAATTAATTCAGCTTTACCGTACCGCAGTGCATGTAAAAGATGCATACAGTATGCAGAGTATGAGGTGAATATTTAGCGAGAGAAGTTGTTTGAGTTGCATGTCACGTGACTTCCTCTCTTTGTTTCCAGACATCACGGATCACAGATACTTTAACACGTTCGTCACAACTTGTGGTCAGTATTTCCTAACATGTACTCACTTTATTTCTTACACTGTGTATAGCTCAGGAATTATTTAGATCCTATAATACTGTCAGCACTCACACCCCACTAGCACCAAAACGATGAGTAGACAAATTGAAAGCTTGACCGTTTTGGTTGAAACCAAACTGGAAACAACGATTACAAAAAGATTTTTCAAAATTAGGGACAAAAGAGGAAAAAAAAAATAAAATAAAATCACCGCACAGAGCTGTCTCGCTGATCTGATGCCAGCGAACTTTTAAAAATTAGCACAAATTTGTGTGTGTTTTCCAACACTTTTTCCATTTTCCGTTCTGAAAAAAACAACTGCAAAATCAATTACAAAAATCCAAATATGATGAAGAATTTTATGTGTGTGTGTGTGGTGTGTGTGTGTGTGTGTGTGTGTGTGTGTGTGTGTGTGTGTGTGTGTGTGTGTGTGTGTGTGTGTGTGTGTGTGTGTGTGTGTGTGTGTGTGTGTGTGTGTGTGTGTGTGTGTGTGTGTGTGTGTGTGTGTGTGTGTGTGTGTATATGTATATATATGTGTGTGTGTGTGTGTGTGTGTGTGTATATATATATGTGTGTATGTGTGTGTGTGTGTGTGTGTGTGTGTGTGTGTCTGTGTGTGTGTGTGTGTGTGTGTGTGTGTGTGTGTGTGTGTGTGTGTGTGTGTGTGTGTGTTTGTGTGTGTGTGTGTGTGTGTGTGAGAGAGAGAGCAGTTCACAATTTAATGCAATGTATGTTAACAGTGGTCAGGGTATGTTATTATGTCAATATTGCACAAAGCAACTTTATGTGTGTACAAAGTATACAAATTACATAATTTTATGGTGCAAATTCATATGAATCTAAATGGTCTAAGAGGAAGACCGAGATTTAGTGGAGTGAGAGTGAAAGGATTGGAATACGATCTATGGAATAACAAAGAAAAATGGAAGCTAAGAATCGGAAGACGTCGGAGAACGTTTTAAGCCGAAAAGAAGAAGAAGAAATTTATATATATATATCAAGTTTGATTTCAAAATACGACATTTATTTTAAATGGCCGCCATTTCGAAAAGAATGAAAGGATTTCACGGGGTAACGGATTTATTATCAAAATCTATATTTGTGCGTGACCAAATGTTGATTTAAAGATACACTTTAATGTTACTTTAGTTAAATTCATTTCTACCAGCAAGATAACTGCATTCTGTTATTATTAACTTATCAATATCGTATTATTGTTTCTAAAAAAGTACACAATATGTTTTTCTGTGCAGCAGAAATTCTTGTTGGCAACATGTATGAGAAAAAAGACGAATAAATATGAAAAAACC
Source organism: Callitettix versicolor (assembly GCA_022606455.1). Lineage (NCBI taxonomy): Eukaryota > Metazoa > Arthropoda > Insecta > Hemiptera > Cercopidae > Callitettix > Callitettix versicolor. Next base: position 63,526,699 of record CM040188.1, on the reverse strand, counting down.
TGACAAAGAAAATTCCTCATAGAAGATAAATGTTAATATAAGCCTCGAAGTTAAATTCTCTAGAAAACTTATTTCTCAACTTTGTACATAAAGCTTGGTTTCGCTACGCTCTGAATAATGCCATTTGCTGCTACATTTCTTAGAAAGTTGGTTTCATTTTAAAATTATGTTACCGTCAGTAAGTAAACAAGAAGTATCTTTATGTATGCAACGTAACGTTAACGCTTAGACGATGATTCGGAAAATTTTATTACTTATTAGTTTTTACGACAAAATAATATATATGTATATGTATTTGTTATACACCACACACACACACACACACACACACACACATATATATATATATTATTATTTGCGTATAGACCCTGTTGGATCACGCAAAGAACTCCGATTCCTGTCTTGTTCCTTCTAATCCTCCACACCTCCCTCATCCTGTCCCCATGGATCCTCCTCCGCTCCTCCGTCCATTTTACCCCTGCTCTCTTTGGGATTTCGTTCTCTGGGATCTTCCAACCGAGCATCTTTCTCCTGTATGCGTGCCTGCCTTCAACGTCTGTTGAGTCTATTCCTGCGTCATGTAGGTCTATTCTAACTTGTGCGATCCACGACGTTGTTGATTTGACACCTTGTGTATACTTAAGGATTCTGTTGGCAAGTCTCGTTGTTGGGAGTCTACTGATGTGTCCATAGAACCGAAGCCTCCTTCTTCTGATATCTGCTGCCAGGTTCGATATCTTCTCTGTGGTCTTCCGGGAGTGCAACCTGTATCCATCTTATGTCATCTTATATATATATATATATATATATATATATATATATATATATATATATATATATATATATATATATATATATATATATATATTGTACTCCATTTATGACATTAAAACGTAATATTGTACTACATTAATGTAAATTAAAAGAAAATAACTTCTAATTGCTTTTGGTATTTGTTAAATATATATATATATATATATATATATATATATATATATATATATATATATATATATATATATATATGTTTTACATGTGAACTACAAAGATATTAGTTCTATTTGAATATTGCTTTATATTCACATGAAATGTTAAAACTTTTCATTACAGTAAATATAATCCCCGATATCACAAATAAAACCCCCAAGTCCCCTAACAAAAGAAAATATAACTCGAGACAAAGAAGCTATAAACAGGCAGCTCAGCTGTTGGTGACTCTGGATCGCAGTTGTATGCACAGCCTGATGTATTAGAATGATTGATGTCTCGAGCAAAGGTTTTATGTTTTTCTTCTGTTCTGAAGCTGCAACTCTAATGGATTGGCAACTAACAATACAGAAGGCAGTGTATGCAGTGCGGATACGTTGCCAACAATGATAACAGCAATATTTTAAATTAAAGAGTTAAACGTGTCCCTAATACGGGAAGGATAGAGTGCTTTGCAACCTCTTCTATTTAGCCTGCAGTGTGTTGCAAGTCGTTAGTTGAATAGAATGTATTGTGATCAGGTACACAGCTGTTTCGCTTATAATTTCCTGTGGCTGAGAATTTCCGAACGTAATTCTTATCTTCTTTGACAATCTGTATTTACCATCATAATCAGAATTGAAACCTGAATCTGAATAAATTAGCGTGAACGAGACATTTGTGTGCTGCGATTATTGTTACATTAAAGTATTTTGTGAGGTCTTTACAAAACGAAAATTTGAACAATCTCGAAGCACAAAGTTATAATTAAAGTATAATTACTTGAACGCTAAATCTTAAACAAATAGTTTTTAATTGCCTGAAGAAAATTTCGGTTAATGACATATTAATTTGTCGTTAGCTCGCTTCTCACATTCAACAATCCCTAGGAACAGCTGTTCTGTACTTTACTAGGCATACCACCACGTCGTGCCACATCTTGATGGATATACTTAATTACATTTTATAAGTTAGTATTGCTTCACAGAATTCTGTTATCTGTTTGTAGAGACTAACTAAGAAGAAGTAAAATTACTGAGTAAGTTTTATTGAAAAATAAGCTACTTGCAGCCTTGAAAAGTGCGTCTCACCTCTAGATCACTCTTTGGATTTATAATCTATTCAAAGTATGTGTGTGTGTGTGTGTGTGTGTGTGTGTGTGTGTGTGTGTGTGTGTGTGTGTGTGTGTGTGTGTGTGTGTGTGTGTGTGTGTGTGTGTCTTCTAAACTTCTAAATACAAAACTAAGAAGAAAAAGAACAAATACTATAGGCTGATCAAAAATAAAGATTAAGACTTTTGCACTGGTTAGGAGGACTCAAGCTCTTTGGGGAGACAATTCCAGTTGCAAAACGAGGTGAAGTATCTAGGCTTGGTGTTGGACACTAAGTTAACCTGGAATGCGCATCTGGGGTGCATCATGGGGAAAGCCAATAAGTCTTTAATGGCAGTTAGAAGAATGGTTGGCAAAACATGGGGACTGAGACCAGGAATTATGAAGTTTATCTATACTGGGATCTATATGGTGTGCTATGGTGTGGTGGACTAAGGTCGAGCAGAGGGGGCCAGAGAGTCTCTGACTAAGTTGCAGAGGTTGACCTGCCTCTGTATCACTGGCTGTATGGACACTGCGCCAACGGCAGCCATAGAGATCATTCTTGGAATTCCCCCTATTGACCTTTCTGTCTTGGGGGAGGCACGTAAAGCAGCTTACAGACTGCAGGGTGGTGGTGGCTGGGCTGCCTTCTATTTATGGGCATGCTAGAATCACAGACAAGACCTTTGACCCAATCTTGATGATGGGGACTGATCAGATGGTTAAACGGCACATAGTATATAGACCCTTTGATATCAACTTGGCCTTTGAGGGGAGAGATCGTGTGTTGGAGAAACCTAGAGACATAGTATGGTATACAGATGGATCCAAGACAAAGTCAGGCACTGGTGCTGGTGTGTACGGTCTGAGACCGGGGTTAAAGAAAGTAATTACCCTGGGACAACATACAACAGTATTTCAGGCTGAAGTGATGGACATTAATGACTGTGTTCGGGAGAACTTGGATCGGGGCTTCAAGAAGGCACGTATTCATATTCATACCGATAGTCAGGCAGCAATAAAAGCACTTGCGGGTCCTATAATATAGTCCAATCTGGCCTGGGAGTGTTGGAAGAACCTTGACGTTCTGTCCCGGGTTAACCGGGTAACTCTTCACTGGGTTCCGGGGCATAGGGGAGTTGAGGGTAATAAGGAAACAGACCGACTGACTGGACTTGGATCTGCATCTGAGTTTGTCGGACCTGAGCCGGCTTTAGGGATTTCTCTATCGTTGGCCAGGTCCGCTATTAATGGGTGGATTACATGTCAACACCAGGTAAGATGGGACAACCTTCACGGGCATTCCCATAGTAAACGTCTCTTAAGCAAAGTTTCTTCTGGAGAAATCAAAGGGGCAGCAGATGTCCTGGGCAGAGCAAAACTCAGGAGGATCATGGGGCTCATAACAGGGCACTGTGGTCTGAGGGTGCACATGAACAGATTAGGTATGTACCACAGATAAACTGTGTGTAGATTGTGCAGGAAGGAGGAGGAAACTGCAGGTCACATAATTTATGATTGTGAGGCTCTTGCTAGTAGGAGGCTAGGGGTTTTTGGTTCCCAAGACCCTAGGGATCTTAAGCAGTGTGAGCTAGTCAGTGGGTTGTTGGAACTTATTAGGGGCAACAATCTGCTGAACTAGGTATTTTAAGAGGTAAGTTGCACAATAGGTCAGTCGATCGCAGTGCCTGGGGGTTGAACTATCCCTTCCTCTAGTAAATAATCTTTGCACCGGTTTTGATAAGAGAAACCAGAAATGAATACGAAAACGTAAGAGCTACACAATAGTGGACCAATACAGTAATAAAACAGAAATGTGTCGATCAAAAGTAAACAATTTACAGAATTTTATCGCTTATATACACTCAAATTTCCAAATAATAAATAATAATAAAATGTGCCATCTTATAGATTAAATTTTAAATTAGAATAGGGTTAAGAGAGTTTCGAAACATTCTGTACACATAATAGTATTTGGTTTTGATTAAAACTTGTGAAAATATCCGAAGCCTTACCAACATGGTAGCTGCAATGAAAATTCGCAAAATACAGTTAAATATTTTTTTCCTGAGTTATAAGGCGTAAAGTTTACAACTATGTGTACACCGATGTGTTGCATGTATCTGTGAAATTGAAGGCGCAATGAAAGACTGGCGTGAATGTATATTGACCGAGGAGATGAAAAAGACCAAAAATAAATCGTCCATTTCATAACTTTAAAAATCATATTTTTTAACATCTTTATGAAAATCTGATTTCACTATCAATATACAATATATATATATATATGTGTGTGTGTGTGTGTGTGTGTGTGTGTGTGTGTGTGTGTGTGTGTGTGTGTGTGTGTGTGTGTGTGTGTGTTTGTGTGTGTTTTTGCGATGCCAAAAAAGGTGGAAAACATCTTTTATAGACTACCTGGGGTAGGATACGCACTACCCAGAGTGTGCGACTGAAATTAAGTTCAAACTCAAGTTAAGATATATTATTACCACTAAAAAAACCACCCAAAGCATTCCTCTTCTGTAAACCCCCCCACGGAACCGCCGCCAGGCATTACTTCGTAGAAAGATGGACTGGCTGACCGCTCTTCTTCAGCGTTGGCTCTTCTTTCTCGATCCTCAGCCCTCAACCTCTTCATGACCACTGCAGTGAATCCCGCAATGGCCCTCCAGTTAACCTCTGAAGCCATCATTGTCACAACCAGACTTTCCGGTGCAATGCTGCCTCGCAGATATATTTGCAGCCTCATCCTTTCCTCGTCGAATCTCCGACAACGGAAAAACACATGCTCCGCATCTTCCTCCACTGCTGGAAGACAGAGGGGACAAGCCGAGTCTGTTTCCAGCCTGAAACGGAACAAGTAAGCCCGAAAGCAAACGAGAATCTGTGTGAGATAGAAATCCACCTCCAATGATCCCTGTTACACCTGGATGTTATCTATGAGTTGGTATGTCCATCGTCCATTTGTTGATTCATCCCACTGTTGCTGCCACGTCTCCAGGGTCCGATTTCGCTCCTCTGTAATTGCCATTGTATGACTATAACACGGCTCAGCACTTCGCTTGCGCCAGTAGAGCCTCGCTCTTTCATCAGCTATCAGCTCCATTGGCGGTTCGCCCGCCACTACGCATGCAGCGTCGTAGGAAACTGTTCTGTAACCACTCACGACACGCAGCAACGCACGGCGGTGCACCGCATTAACCTTGTGTGTGTGTGTGTGTGTGTGTGTGTGTGTGTGTGTGTGTGTGTGTGTGTGTGTGTGTGTGTGTGTGTGTGTGTGTGTGTGTGTGTGTGTGTGTGTGTGTGTGTGTGTGTGTGTGTGTGTGTGTGTGTGTGTGTGTGTGTGTGTGTGTGTGTGTGTGTGTGTGTGTGTGTGTGTGTGTGTGTGTGTGTGTGTGTGTGTGTGTGTGTGTGTGTGTGTGTGTGTGTGTGTGTGTGTGTGTGTGTAATAATAATAAGCTAACCATTCCATATGAAATAAAATAGATTGAATTTTTGAAGTCTTCTGAATTAGAAGAAATGGATTTGACGGCGTGCCTGTTTTGTATTTTCAAAGTAGTTTTTGTAGCTTAAATGCTTACATATGCAGTTTTTAATTGTGTACGTTAAGGACGTATGTTTCAGAGTAGAGCTACAGCCGTAAGCTTTTCCTCAGTTTTTCTTAGTCCAACTGGCGCAGATATTAAGCAGTTTTACAAATTTAAACGATTTCATTTATTTTCCAGTCGCCTCGATCGGCTGCTCCGTTTGCTCGTTTTCGAATCAAAATTATTTTATTAAAACGTTCGCGAAGTTCGTCAATTTTTGTTGATCTGTATCTTTCAAGGTTTACATTAATCGAAAGCCAATCAGCCAAACAAAATGTTACCCGATAACTGCAAATACATCTTGTTATTGGTCGGCTGCAGGAGCTGTGTTGGACAGAAGCCAAATCTTGATAAATCCACATAAAGTCTATAACATTACAAGAATCTCCCGTCTTTATCTCAGAACACTCTGTGTTAAGATTACGTACAGCTTTCGTTCTGTTCTAAGGAAAGTATAATATGATAAGCTGATAATAAGGTTTTGTTAAAACTTTGCATACAATTAATTGGTAAACAAATGGTGTAACTTTACAATTTATTAATAAAATGCGGTTTATATATATATATATATATATATATATATATATATATATATATATATATTGCACTGGTTTTGATAAGAGAAAACCAGAAAACCAGAAAAACCTAACCTCCTCTTGCTAGTAGGAGAGCTAGGGGTTTTTGGTTTCCAAGACCCTAGGGATCTTCAGCAGAGAGAGCTAGTCAGTGGGTTATTGGAACTTATTAGAGGCACCAATCTGATGAACTAGGTATTTTAAGAGGTAAGTTGCACAATAGGTCAGTCGATCACAGTGTTTGGGGGTTGAACTATCCCTTCCTCTAATAAATAATCTTAATCAATAATCCTTGCACTGGTTTTGATAAGAGAAACCAGAAATGAATACGAAAACGTAAGAGCTACACAATAGTGGACCAATACAATAGTAAAACTGGAATGTAAACAATACAGTATTTTATCGCTTACATACACACAAATTTCCAAATAAAAATAATAATAGAATGTGCCATCTTATAGATGGCTCTAATTATAGATGTCACTCTAATTTCGACTTGTCAGGTCAAAAAAATTAGAAATATCTATAAAACGTTTTTCAACATCTGTTTTATTTGTCTGAATATGCCTGAATTATTATTTAATTTATTAAAAATATATATCAAATTTAATTTATTTTTCATTAAAATACAAGAAATGTATTATTTACATAATTTTATTTCTATGAATTGTTTAAGTATTTTGTTTTTCTCACGCACAGAAAAATATCCAATTTCGTATTCAAAACATAAAAACATGTTTCTTACGAAAGAGTAAACTCATTATTTTTATTTGAGAATTTCCATTGGTAAAAGGGTATTAGGTAGCTAGCTTATAGCCTACATGATACGACCCAGATACTTGACTATAAAATCAGTGTATACCAGTACTGATCTGTGGATCACGTTTTGAGAGATCATTATATAAATAAATAAATAAATAAATGAATGAATGAATGAATGAATGAATGAACGAATGAACGAATGAACGAATGAACGAATGAACGAATGAACGAATGAACGAATGAACGAATGAACGAATGAACGAATGAACGAATGAACGAATGAACGAATGAACGAATGAACGAATGAACGAATGAATGAATGAATGAATGAATGAATGAATGAATGAATGAATGAATGAATGAACGAATGAACGAATGAACGAATGAACGAATGAACGAATGAACGAATGAACGAATGAACGAATGAACGAATGAACGAATGAACGAATGAACGAATGAACGAATGAACGAATGAACGAATGAACGAATGAACGAATGAACGAATGAACGAATGAACGAATGAACGAATGAACGAATGAACGAATGAACGAATGAACGAATGAACGAATGAACGAATGAACGAATGAACGAATGAACGAATGAACGAATGAACGAATGAACGAATGAATGAATGAACGAATGAACGAATGAACGAACGAACGAACGAACGAACGAACGAACGAACGAATAAATAAATAAATAAATAAATAATATAATATAATAAATATATAAATATATATATATATATATATATATATATATATATATATATATATATATATATATATATATATATATACAGCCACCAGACCTCTTCAAAAATTCACGTTTTCATTCCATCGCTCTAATTTCAACATGTCAGGTCAAAAAATTTAGAAATGTCTTAAAAAAGTTTTTGAAAATCTGTTTTATTGTTAATATATGCCTAAATTATTATTTAATTTATAAAAATTTGAACTGCTAAAGAATCGTAATATTAATGAGACGTGTATGTAGGTTTTCAGTTAAACAAGTTGTTTTAAATACACTGAACGCCGGTAAAATCACTTTTAGTTTAAAATTATACCTCGCCCTAAGTAAGTAAAAATAAAATCAATTTCTGCTCTTAAGATTTTATCCCTCAACTACCCTTAAATATTTTTCGTTGTTAAACTCTACTACTAGTTTTGGGTCCGAGCAGGTCCGAAGATAATTTCGAATACATCGATAGGTCACACCTTTTACGAGAAAGTTGTAAAATGAGATGTTTAAAGTTTCGTAAAGAATGCGGGAAGTAAAGCAGTAAGCAACAATGGCATTAATTGTTGCACATGCGCGTTGCGAGGGTTGCCAACACAACAAACAGAAATCATCAGTCGTGCAGCGTCAGCGCTAAGGGTTGGTTATTTGTTGTCGGGAGAACGAGGGTATGTCTCAGTTGAACCAGTGCAAGTAGTTTTGAGTTAATTTAATAAATTAAATTCAGATTTTGGTTTTGAATTGGTAAGTACAATTCCAATAAGAAGCAATGTACTTTTTGTAAATATGTTATTATTAAAAAAAACTGGTTTGAACATTTTTATACAGAAATATAATAAGATATAGTAAGTAATTGAAAAGGGATTTTTGTAATTTCAACCATCCTTAGAAATGTATACCGTTTGTTTACGGTTGGGATTTATTTTAAGGGGTTTGTAAAATGATTTTTTTGGAATTATTTTGAACTATTTGGAGGTTAAATTATTTAATGATAAGAAGGATATTAATGTTCTAAGAAATATAGTTTTTATCTATAGTCAGCTTTTATCAAGTATATTTGGTGCAATATATTTTCCACATTCAATTATTTCCATAAAAACCCATTTAACCCATTATTTACCCATTTTCTCAAAATTATCTAATCAGATTGTGCTACATTTTTGTTCCATGTAACAAAAATAATTGAACTCAGTGTACTAAATTTTAAATAGTACAATTTTAAAAACTCTAAGATTAAGCCTAACGACTTTCTGGAGTTATTTTATGTTTTTCTATTTAGTCCTAAACCATAAATATCTTACGAAACTAAATTTCATTACAAATTTTTTAAATTTTAATAGCTGATGTTTATATTTTTTCAATAGGTCCTGAATTTGAAATTTTTGGAATATAGTAACTCTTAAGTTTTTTACTTAATGAACTCAATTTTTTAAATAATGTAACTCTTGAGTTTTTCGCTAAATAACTCAATATTTAAAATAAAGTAACTCGTATGTTACTTTATGAACTCAATGCTAATGAACTCAATTTTAGCAAAAATTTGCTAAACGTTGTTAAAACGGATTTTGAGAAAATAATCTTAAGATTCTTTACAAAAAAGTTTTTGTTTTACAAATTAAAAAATCGATTACAAAATACCGGAAAACCACACATACATGGTTTAGAAAATTTCTCATAATCAGTCAATTGGTTTAGTCTTCAGCAATATGCGCAGACATACAGACGCGTGGACAAAATCCATTTCAACACGTTTAATGTTGAAAGATCTCTGAATGGGTGTTGAACAGATCAAGTTTGAGATTTTTTAAAGATTATGTACTTTATATAGTGAAAAAGTAAAATTCATTTTTTTAGATTTTACACATTTTTTTCATTTGCACATCAATTTCCCCCTCTTACACCAACAATGTTCTCTCCCCCGTTTTGTTGACACAAAAAGGTCACAAATAAAAACACATTACATCCCTCATAGTTTTATTTATGAAATGTGGTATCAATTCCCATCAAAAGAGGTAATGTCCGTTATTGAAACGTTTTCGCACTTTTGCCTCGCAGAAGGGATAAAAACAATTTCCCGCAAACACAGAAAACCTAACAAAGTATAAGCAAACATTTCATTTTTTTTTTAACGTCCGACTATTGTGCACACTTGGGCTAATGCAGACGATGGGAGGATATATAGCGTATGAAAATGTCAAGCCCTGGCCGGGAATCGAATCCGGATCCTCGGGGTGAAAGCCTAGTACGCTATCAACTAGGCCACCGAGGCGAACACAATAATTCAATACGAACACAATAATTATCAGACAATGAAATCAAATGATTAGGATTATCACCAATTCTTCCCGTCAGTGGTCTATCCACTCACCTCGTAAAGGCTACTGCGGTTTCGAAACTATCGTTTCATCTTCAGGCCGTTATACAAAATGTTAAATCCCTCTGTCGAGGTCGTCACAAAGTCAAACAAAACATTAAAACATACATCACAAACACTGAGCACAATTACACGTTTAAAATACTTACGATGAAATTCGGCTTGCCAAACGACACGTGCGGAAGTCCGGAACATAACGACGTAGGAGTCGCGTGTGTAGCTTGGCCAAGCCGAATTTCGTGATGAATATTTTAAACGTGTAATTGTGTTCAGTGTTTGTGATGTACGTTTTAATGTTTTGTTTGACTTTGTGACGACCTCGACAGAGGGATTTAACATTTTTGTAACGGCCTGAAGATGAAACTATAGAGTTTCGAAACCGCGGTAGCCTTTACGAGGTGAGTGGATAGACCACAACGGGAAGAATAGGTCATAATCCTGATCATTTGAATATGTGGTCCGGTGGCTATGTTACAATAATGAAATGAAATCAGATTGAAACGTCAGATTCATTCATTTCTAGTAAGTTTTTTTCAGTAGCTTCGCGTTAGGACTCCTTTGGTAAAAAAGATTTCCTCAACGTCTGCTTAAAAATTTCGATAAAGTTTTGCTCGACATATAAACACATGTCCAAACAAAACGGAAGTGTTAATATATTTAAAAGAAAATTAATTCGGGAGCTTTAGAGAAAAACTGATTTCTCAAAATCATTATCAAATTTTTGTTGCGTTATCGAAAAAAGTTAAGTGGATGTAACAATTTTTAAATTGAAAGTGATTTAATTTAATTTAAAAATAACGTAAAATATGATCTTCTTTGGGTTATTTAATTTTTCGATTTACCTTTGAAACAAATTTTTAAAATTTTAAATTTGGTTTTCTATTATACGTTATTGATGTTTATTATTAAATTAAATTGTAAATGGTATATATGCCACAAATTTGATGAAAAGTGTATAACAATTGTTTTTATTAAGCAGATTTTTTTGGTTTTTTATGACTGTTCAAAAAATGTTTAAAAAAATATTTGTAAGAAACGACTTGTTTACTGTTTTAGGTTATAATTCTTCGTGTGTGATTTAGGTTCGAAAAATATCTAGAAGACAGTCTGAATTGTTCTTTGAATAACTTCAACACACAGACGGTTTGATAAAAAAACAATAATAATACTGATTTATTATACATATGGGTGTACAAAAATTGTCACCTAAATAAATTGTTTTCTAAAGAACTGAAATACGATATAGTAGATCGTAAATTTTATTTCTGCTCATAATTACCTTCCAATTGACGTTAACCTTTCCCGTTGCTCGATGAAAGCAAATGGGCTGTACAAGCACAAGAACAGGAAAGTAATTACTATTTCACAGGGCACTTTAATTTACTTGGGGTTTTCCTGCAGTTCACTTTCAACTTTATAAAAGTAACTAAATTAATTCTGTTGAACTCAATACATGAATAGAGATACGTCTGTAATAAATTTTATTCGAGAATTACCATTGGGATGTGAGTTATTGGAGCGTGTAAATCAGACTTGGGACCTTGAAATGAGCGCGATACGGACTTATATAATAATATGTGTAAACCCTGTGTGTATAATATGTATATATATTATTATTATTATTTGCGTATAGACCCTGTTGGATCACGCAAAGCACTCCGACTCATGTCTTGTTCCTTCTAATCCTCCACACCTCCCTCATCCTGTCCCCATGGACCCTCTTCCGCTCCTCCGTCCATTTTACCCCTGCTCTCTTTGGGATTTCATTCTCTGGGACCTTCCAACCGAGCATCTTTCTCCTGTATGCGTGCTGTTGAGTCTATTTCTGCGTCATGTAGGTCTATTCTGACTTGTGCGATCCACGACGTTGTTGATTTGACTCCTTGTATATACTTAAGGATTCTGTTGGCAAGTCTCGTTGTTGGGAGTCTACTGATGTGTCCATAGAACCGAAGCCTCCTTCTTCTGATATCTGCTGCCAGGTTCGATATCTTCTCTGTGGTATTCCGGGAGTGCAACCTGTATCCGTCTTCTGTTAATCTCGGGCCAAGGATCTTCCTCAAGATTTTGCGTTCTTCTTTCAAAATACCCTCCATGGTAGCTTTTGTGTGGAGTACTAGCGTCTCGCTATATATATATATATATATATATATATATATATATATATATATATATATGTGTGTGTGTGTGTGTGTGTGTGTGTGTGTGTGTGTGTGTGTGTGTGTGTGTGTGTGTGTGTGTGTGTGTGTGTGTGTGTGTGTGTGTGTGTGTGTGTGTGTGTGTGTGTGTGTGTGTGTGTGTGAACCTCATCCACCTTGCTGGGCCAAATCCATTTAATTGTTTATATTATTTCGCTTCCTCCTACTTTCCAAGGTGGGTTTGTACTAAATTCAGTAACCATCCCCCACCTGCCAAGACTATACTCTACTCTGCAAATACCCAGGATAAAATGAAATGGTTATCACAGAATTTTAATGCCCGAAATTAAAAATTGAAGTTTGTTTCCAATTTTGGAATTAATGATTGAATTTTGGAATACTGTTTCTTTTGTCTACTTTCAAAATTAGTTTGAATTTGATAAACTAAATTTCTATTTTGGTTGGGGAATACAAAAAAATTAAATTGTGAAATTAGTTTTTATTGCATTTTTAAACTTTAAGTGTGGAGTTTTTTAAAAACAGTTTCTTAGCGTGTACCTACAATGCATGAATGAATGTTTGTAGACCTTAAAAATTTGAATAATTTGTGGTGAGTCACAAGAGAAAGTGACTCACATATATATATGTTATATAGATCGTTTTGTATTTAAAAATAACACGAATATATAATTTTGATAATAGCTTAGACTTGTTCGTTACTCAACATAATTCGTAAAGAAATTTGAAAATGGCGACTAATTTAAATTAAAAAAAAATTGTGGCACGAATCGGTATCGCAGACGTAATAGGAGCAGATTTCAAAAAAACGTTCTTCTTTATCTTATTATATTTGAAATTATGATTGCACCATCTTATTCAGGATTAAAACCTGCATGTGTTAGCACTTTGAACTTTCAAATTACATTGAAAATACGAAAATTGCCCCTGACCTCCGTCAAATTATTTTTCTAAATTCCAATGGATTTTGAAAATTCAAAATGCTATTTTACACAGTTTCACCTAGGTGAGATCGGATTTAAAGATAATGTAAAACAAAGGATTTATAAAATGTTGAAGATTTAGAATGGCCGCCATTTTGAAACTTTCAAACAGATTTTGCTGGTTAACGAACTTCCCAAGCTATTTGCACATTCGATTTTTGTGTCAAGTTTGAATCAAAACGGAAAAAATTTGCAAACGTGTAATGTTAAAAACAAACAAACAAACACACACACACACACACACACACACACACATATATATATATATATATATATATATATATATATATATATATATATATAGAGTTTGTCCAATAAATACGCGAACTAAGGTCATAAAAACTTTATTTTACAAAATTTCATCTACATTGATTTTGTCCCCTTCAAAATACTCTCCATTCACTGCTATGCACTTATCCCATCTTCTTTTCCACTCTTCAAAGCACCCTTGGAAGTCCTCGGAAGTCAGGCTTTTCAGTCTCCTCGTCGTTTCTTGTTTTATTGTGTCCACATCTTCCCAATGCTGTCACCTCATCACATTTTTGCATTTAGGGAATAGAAACAAGTCGCATGGGGCGAGGTCCGGTGAATAAGGGGGATGATCAAGGATAGTGATTGAATTTTTCCAGTCAGTAACACATTCGACTCTTCTCAACTTTTGATGCGGAGTCAGCAGTTTTGGCACGATTTTCGCACAAACCTTTCTTAAGCCCAAATGCTCGGTTAAGATTGTGTGCACTGTTGATTTTCCTAAATTTAGTTCTTCAGCTATCATTCGGACAGTTTTTCGGCGATCAGTAAGGACAAGACGCCGCACACGATCAATGTTTTCATGCACACAAGAGGTTGAAGGTCATCCAATTCTTGCATCATCCGTGGCGTCTTCTCGACCTTCTTTAAAGCGCTTAATCCACTTGAAAATGGCTGTTTTCTTCATAGCATTATCACCATAAACAACTCTCAACATTTCAGCAATTTCTTGGTAATTTTTACCAAGCTTTACCAAAAACTTGATGTTAATTCGTTGTTCAGTGAATTGGTCAATTTCCATATCGACGAGGAGACTGAAAAGCCTGACTTCCGAGGACTTCCAAGGGTGCTTTGAAGAGTGAAAAAGAAGATGGGATAAGTGCATAGCAGTGAATGGAGAGTATTTTGAAGGGGACAAAATCAATGTAGATGAAATTTTGTAAAATAAAGTTTTTATGACCTTAGTTCATGCGTATTTATTGGACAAACCTCGTATATATATATATATATATATATATATATATATATATATATATATATATATATATACATTATTTATATTATTCTTATATTATACTTAAGTTGTATATATGTTAAAAAAATGTTTTAAATATAGATATGCATATAACTATATATGCATATTTATATTTATAACATTTTTTTAAATTTAAGGCGAAAAGCACATTAAGGCTATTATCGCCTCCTTAAATGTAAGTGTGAGTGTAAAGTGTTAAAGTCGAAAGTGTAGTGTTGTAAGTGTAAATGTGTGTTAGACTCGGGTACCGCGAGGGACGTCTAAATTCTCTCAATAGGTGCAGCTAGTCTGCACCACCCTGCGCAGACACACACACACACACACACACACACACACACACACACACACACACACACATATATATATATCGTGTGCATTCATTTAACGATTTTCCATTAAAAATTAAATATTAAATGCGGCTATTAAAGTAAGATCAAGACCCGATACCTTTAAATGAACACAAAACCACAACTCTCTCTCTCTCTCTCTCTCTCTCTCTCTATATATATATATATATATATAGAGAGAGAGAGAGAGAGAGAGAGATTTGGTTCTGTGTTAATTTAAAGGTATCGGGTCTTCATCTTACTTTAATAGCCGCATTCAATATTTAATTTTTAATGGAAAATCGTTAAAAACAAATTTTTGTGTTACTTTTTTGTAATATGATGTCACTATAGTAATACGTTAGTAATTATTATAACCGATATTTACACAACTGAGGGATGTTACTTATAATTTAAGTCGGTAATTCATACGATAATACATCACGTCTTTAAAAATTAAAGTTTTTGACTGATTAACGATGCAGAAATTTCGCCATTTTGAAACGGATGGACTGCTTTGATTAAGTGACAAAGTTGTCTAAGCGAAATAGTTTTTGTTCCAGTTTAGATTTTCGCTTGTTAAAATATTCACTTATGATTTATTCTGTCGATTTTTTTTTAATATATTACGTCACGAATTATAAAATGAGTTTCATAAATAAAATGAACAATCAGCTTGCCTGCAGAAATAGGTAAATACTTCAATCTGGTAATTAGAAGAATTACAATTTTTGTAATAAAATTATCATATTTAAGGGAAACTTTGTTAAAAAATATACTTAATTACTCTAAATTAAGTTTGTTTGTTGGAAGATTTATTTCATACTTACTTAAATTAATTTTAGTTGTATTACATCAGATTACAAAAAAACTTTTATCTTATAACTAATACAAATAACTTCGTTATCTTTGAAAACGTAATCTTTGCCTCTAACGATTTAAATTATACTTAGAACAAACGTGGCGCCCACGATTTGGTACAGTAGGCAGGTCACTCTAGGGACGACCTTTACCCCGTCAAAAATTACGTTGCTAGGTTTGCTAGCTTTGAGCCAAGCGTCACCAAAGCTCTATATTTTTCTTACTCATTAGTTTGAAGCCGCCTCGGTGGCCTAGTGGATAGCGTACTAGGCTTTCACCCCGAGGACCCGGGTTCGATTCCCGACGAGGGGGCTTGGCATTTTCATGCGCTATAAAATCATCCCATCGTCTTCATTAGACCAAGTTTGCACAATAGTCGGACGTTAAACACCAAAAAAAAAAAAAAAAAAAAAAAAAAATGGATAGACATTGTACTTCC
Organism: Callitettix versicolor; assembly: GCA_022606455.1. NCBI lineage: Eukaryota > Metazoa > Arthropoda > Insecta > Hemiptera > Cercopidae > Callitettix > Callitettix versicolor. The sequence continues at coordinate 63,510,553 of CM040188.1, read as the reverse complement.
GTAGCTACTTTTGAGATTCCAATGGTTGGAAATAAACAATAAAAGTCGAGAAAGCCTGAGTAGACGTGCTGCGTGAAAGTAACATAGAAGGGAGGAAACTGGAACTGTATGTAAACCACGGAACTTTTATGCAGGGAATTAGAGCAGACTGTAGTAACACTTTGCTGACGTCAGTCTGTAGGAAAAGAAGTGAAACTGCCTATGGTAATTAGAGCAGACTGAAGCACACTTTGCTGACGTCAGTCTGTAGGGAAAGAAATGAAACTGCTTATGGGAATTAGAGCAGACTGTAGTAACACTTTGCTGACGTCAGTCTGTAGGGAAAGAAGTGAAACTGCCTATGGGAATTAGAGCAGACTGTAGTAACACTTTGCTGACGTCAGTCTATAGGGAAAGAAGTGAAACTGCCTATGGGAATTAGAGCAGGCTGTAGTAACACTTTGCTGACGTCAGTCTGTAGGGAAAGAAGTGAAACTGCCTATGGGAATTAGAGCAGACTGAAGCACACTTTGCTGACGTCAGTCTGTAGGGAAAGAAATGAAACTGCTTATGGGAATTAGAGCAGACTGTAGTAACACTTTGCTGACGTCAGTCTGTAGGGAAAGAAGTGAAACTGCCTATGGGAATTAGAGCAGGCTGTAGTAACACTTTGCTGACGTCAGTCTGTAGGGAAAGAAGTGAAACTGCCTATGGGAATTAGAGCAGACTGAAGCACACTTTGCTGACGTCAGTCTGTAGGGAAAGAAATGAAACTGCTTATGGGAATTAGAGCAGACTGTAGTAACACTTTGCTGACGTCAGTCTGTAGGGAAAGAAGTGAAACTGCCTATGGGAATTAGAGCAGGCTGTAGTAACACTTTGCTGACGTCAGTCTGTAGGGAAAGAAGTGAAACTGCCTATGGGAATTAGAGCAGGCTGTAGTAACACTTTGCTGACGTCAGTCTGTAGGGAAAGAAATGAAACTGCTTATGGGAATTAGAGCAGACTGTAGTAACACTTTGCTGACGTCAGTCTGTAGGGAAAGAAGTGAAACTGCTTATGGGAATTAGAGCAGACTGTAGTAACACTTTGCTGACGTCAGTCTGTAGGGAAAGAAGTGAAACTGCCTATTTCATATCAAACAGGAGCGCAGACTGAGAAGAGACGAGGTAGTGAAAGTGCTCTAATTGAACATAGAAGTATAAAACGTTTAGAGATAGAATCTTGGAGGTGTATATTTTTTTGCCGGTCGAAAAAACATTGGTTATCATCGCTGTCTGAAAAAAACACAGCCATTGTACGGCAGGGATGACCAGTATTGTACTTCAAGACCAGAGGGTTGTTAACCAGCAATTTTAAGATTTTGGACAAAAGTCAACTCAGGAAAACCACCGCATATATTAAATGGTACTATGTGAAGAAACTGCAAGCTATAAAATATATGGTTTTGTAGGTTTTTCCTGCGAAAAGAAAGTGGAGTTTGTCTGTTTTTCAGGACCCTGAGGATCTCCAACACAATTATCTAGTCAGCACAAGTCATTCGATCGCGGTGCCAGAGGCCATCAAACCTAACTAATCTAATCTCGTTAAAGTTAAGTTTATGAATAAAAAACAATTTTCATCCCTTAAATGGTGTTTATAAATAAAAAAAATCCACTAAATTGTATTTATAAATAATAACACAGATATACCCCATGGAGTGTTTATAAATCAAATTACAATTATAATCCACTATAGAATGTTATAAAGAACACAGATATAATCCGCTATACAGTGTTTATAAATAAAAAAATCCACTAAATTGTATTTATAAATAATAACACAGATATCCCCCATGGAGTGTTTATAAATCAAATTACAATTATAATCCACTATAGAATGTTATAAAGAACACAGATATAATCCGCTATACAGTGTTTATAAATAAAAAAATCCACTAAATTGTATTTATAAATAATAACACAGATATCCCCCATGGAGTGTTTATAAATCAAATTACAATTATAATCCACTATAGAATGTTATAAAGAACACAGATATAATCCGCTATACAGTGTTTATAAATAAAAAAATCCACTAAATTGTATTTATAAATAATAACACAGATATCCCCCATGGAGTGTTTATAAATCAAATTACAATTATAATCCACTATAGAATGTTATAAAGAACACAGATATAATCCGCTATACAGTGTTTATAAATAAAAAAATCCACTAAATTGTATTTATAAATAATAACACAGATATCCCGAGTGTTTATAAATCAAATTACAATTATAATCCACTATAGAATGTTATAAAGAACACAGATATAATCCGCTATACAGTGTTTATAAATAAAAAAAATCCACTAAATTGTATTTATAAATAATAACACAGATATCCCCCATAGAGTGTTTATAAATCAAATTACAATTATAATCCACTATAGAATGTTATAAAGAACACAGATATAATCCGCTATACAGTGTTTATAAATAAAAAAAATCCACTAAATTGTATTTATAAATAATAACACAGATATCCCCCATAGAGTGTTTATAAATCAAATTACAATTATAATCCACTATAGAATGTTATAAAGAACACAGATATAATCCGCTATACAGTGTTTATAAATAAAAAAATCCACTA
>CM040188.1:63465438-63502938 GCA_022606455.1 Callitettix versicolor | reverse complement strand
TGTGTGTGTTAGTACGCTCATGTTCGCACTTCAGTCACATTCTATTCTAACATAACACAAAAATCGATTTTAGTTATTGTGGACAAGTTTAATTCCAACAAAATTTGTTCAACTGTTTTAAATTGACACCGATTCCAAATCTTTTAAAATATGTGTAAAATTTGTCTTAAATTTATTTGAAAATTTGATTTCACCATCAAATCTTGCGTTAAAAACTGAACAAGTTAGAATTTTGAAATTCGGTTAAAATTAAAATACGTAATTTGACGGCGGTTTAGGGTTAATTTTCTTATTTCCAGTGTAATTTAAAATTTTGTAACCCAAATATGTACAGGTTTTAACGATATTTATGATAACAAAAACGGGGTGGGGTAATTACTTTTGGAAATTCGCTTCCATCATGTCGCCGATATAGATTATTTGTTATTTTGATTCTACACAGAGTGGAAAGGAAGATGTGAGATGTAAACGGCAAGCACATATAAAACAACGCCAGTGTATACGAGAGCTACAATACGAGTATTGATGGTTGCCAATGAGTAAAATTTTACATTACAAGTTTATTGCCAACAACGCGTTACGTTCTGTTAGATAATCTACAAGATACAGTCTGCAATTAAAATAACTTTACAATACAATAAAACTTTACAGCTAAGAAGTTATTGTGCTGTTGCCTGTATATGTCGTCATTTTAGTTTTAGTGTTTCCTTGAACAAACTTAAGTTTTTAATCGAACTGAAGTATTCACGGCAAGACTTTATGTCGGTACAGGCAGCGTTCTGTACCGCTTGTGTCAATTACACTCATTAGTGTTATAAATTGTTTGGTTTTAATTTTGGATGGACAAAATGTTGGAAACTTTTAACAATAATTGATGTACGAGGTGTGTTCAGAAAGTAACGATAATTTTAATTTTTTGAACAAAATATTTATTTATTCTTCTACATTGATGTTGTCGTCTTCAAAATAGTCCCCATTGGAGATTATGCATTTGTGTCAGCGCTTCTTCCAAACCTCGAAACACTTTTAAAACTCGATCTTTGAGATAGCCTTTGGTTCTTTCAGCTATGCGCTTTTAATGTCATCTACGGCTGTAAAACGACGGCCCTTTTTTTTGGAAATAGGAAAAGTCACACGGAGCCATGTTTGGCGAATATGGAGGCTGGGGCATTGTTACAGTACTGTTTTTGGCCAAAAATTAACGAACAAGCAATGAAATGTGAACTGGTGCATTATCGTGATGCAAAAGCCATGAATTGTTTTTCATCAGATCCTTGCGTTTTTTTCGGATTGTTTCACGCAAACGGCGTTGAACTTGTAGATAGTACTCCTTATTGACCGTTTCACCTGGTGGTAGGAATTCATGATGCACTATGCCATTAATATCGAAGATCACAGTGAGCATAACCTTCACGTTCGACCGCACTTGTAGAGCCTTTTTCGGTCTTGGCGAGCCAGGATGGCTCCATTGGGATGATCTAGCCTTAATTTCGACGTCATATCCGTTAACCCATGTTTCGTCACCTGTTATAATACGTTTCAGTAATTCTGCATCGTCATTGACCTCATTTAGTGACACCTGAGCAACTTCCATTTGCCGCTGTTTTTGTTCAAAATTCAACAATTTTGGAATGAATTTTGCTGCCACGCGTTTCATACACAAAACATTGAAAACAATGTCGTGACATGATCCAATCGATATGCCAACATCATCAGCGACCTCTCTAATTGTGATTCGGCGATTGTTCATAACCATTTATTTCACTTTTTCCATGTTTTCATCGGTTGTTGATGTGCTGGGGCGTCTAGGGCATTTGTCATCTTCACGGTCTTCTTGGAAACGTTTATACGACTCGTAAACTCTTGGTTTACTCATAGCAGACTCACCATAGGCCTTTGTTAACATTTCACACACTTTGTTACACTTTATTCCATTTTTTACGCAAAATTTGATACAAATTCTTTGATCCATTTCTTTTAACAAACGAAAATCGCCGAGCTCATAAAAACACGTCTAACCTTAGTGGCTATCACAGACAAAGTCAACAATGAAAACAGCTGAAAGTTTTATCATACATCAAGGGCATGTATACCAACATAATAAAAAAAATGTTTGACAATCGGACTTTCCAAGCCCGCGAAATTTAAAGATTCTCGTTACTTGCTGAACACAGCTCGTATAAGTCAACGTGTTTAGGAGAAAAATGTCAGAATGAAGATTGAAATATGTATACAGAACATTTTTTGCCCATTTTGGAAAACAAAACTAAAAAAAGTTTAACACTTGATTGAAGCTTTCAACATTTCAAACTTTTTACGTTACAAGTTTTTAAAATATGATTTGACCTATACGCGTATATTAGCATTTTAAATCTTGAAATTACATTGGGAATACGAAGAGAATTCTGACCACATCGTAATTAGAAAATTCAAAAATGCTTGTCGCAGAATCGACGAAGATCATGATTTTAAAATTTAGATTTTCAAAAACTTGTGGCATATAACATAGTTAAAATTTTTTAAAAAGATTTTTAATGGCCGTTTGTTGTTCTGAAACGATTGAAAGGATTTTCATAGGTCACGAGCTTGTCAAAAGCTATTACCAAAATCGATTTTCGTTCCAGGTTCGAATCAAATCGGATTTAACGCATGAACGTAAGAGTGCTAATGCTAAGACACACACACACACACACACACACACACACACACACACACACACACACACACATATATATATATATATATATATATATATATATATATATATATATATCATACGATTCCATTGATCGAAAATAATTGTTTAATATCTTGAAAGAACATGGACTTGATTCTAAAACACTGCGACTGATCAAACACAGACAGACACAATCGCTAAGGTGAAATTTATGGGGGAAATTTCCAAACCCTTCCTGATCACAACTGGAGTTCGCCAAGGAGATGGACTCTCGCCTCTCCTTTTCAATCTGGTGTTGGAAAAAATTATCATGGAATGGGAGAAAGAATTAAAAATTGAAGGGCAATAGAAACCAGTTCGACTTGGAAGACCTAAGGACAACACAGAAATAGCGTGCCTAGTTTTTGCAGATGACCTGGCCATATTCACAGATAATGAAACAACAGCGATTAAACAGATAGAAGTCCTAAAGGAATGTGCAGCGAGGGTCGGTCTACAGATCTCGTTTAAAAAAACCGAATTTTTCTGTACAAAATTAAATATTCAAGAACTAAACACAAAATATGGTAAGATAAACAGAGTCAAGCACTTCATATAACTGGGAGAAATTCTTGAACCCACAGTTGGCAAGAAGGCTGCGCAAAGGGTTCGGTTACTGAGAATGAAGGTAGCCGTGATACCTACAATAAGAAATGTATAAGAAATGTATAAGAAATGTATACAATAAGAAATGTATAAATGTATAACCTATTGGTATAACACGATATATTTACAATAAGAAATGTATGTCGACGCACACAAAAATCAGACACTACAACACAATCATAAAACCGGAGGTATTATATGCAAGCGAGACGCTGGCACTCCACACAAAAGATACCATGGAAGACATTTTGAAGGAAGAACGTAAAATCTTGATGAAGATCCTTGGCCCAAGATTAACAGAAGACGGATACAGGTTGCACTCCCGGAAGACCACAGAGAAGTTATAGAACCTAGCAGCCGATATCAGAAAAAGGAGGCTTCAATTCTATGGACACAACGAGACTTTCCAACAGAATCCTTAAGTATATACAAAGAGTCAAATCAACAACGTCGTGGATCGCACAAGTCAGAATAGACCTACATGACGCAGAAACAGACTCAACAGACATTGAAGACAGGAACGCACACAGGAGAAAGATGCTCGGGTGGAAAATCCCAGAGAATGAAGTCGCAAAGAGAGCAGGGGTAAAATGGACGGAGGAGCGAAAGAGGAACCATGAGGACAGGATGAGGGAGGTGTGGAGGATTAGAAGGAACAAGACATGATTCGGAGTGCTTTGCGTGATCAAACAGGATATATACGCAAATAATAATAATAATAATATATATATATATATATATATATATATATATATATATATATATATATATATATATATATATACATATATATATATATATATATATATATATATATATATATATATATATATATATATATATATCTCGAAAAAGTGAAATTTCAATTCGGCGTTTCAGACATAAAATTTATTTTTTTAAATATATTATTAAAATACATTTTGAAAAATATAAAATCCAATATATTCAAATATATTATACTTAAAAAATTTTTACATAAAACAGTTATTATTTTTATTCAAATATTATTTATTTATTGACTATAAAATCACACGTCTGATCATTCTGTTCTTGTTTCATTCTCAATTCGATTTTTACTAATCATTTCGGGATATTGTTTGAAGATGCATGTTCATGTTGATTTGGACTATTAAAACCTTATTACAGTTTGTAACTGTAAACTATTTAACTGTAACTTAAACTACTTATTACAGTTTGTATTGAATGTTACGATCTCTATCATAACTAACACAGACAAATCTATTTAATCCTGTATCTCTTATATTAATATATTTCATTTCGATTACAATTTAAAAAGGACATTAAATAATTTATCCTGTATACTGATTCCATTGTTCTTATAACATCTGTTCATCTTAATCTGGTAAATAAAATTACATTCTCATTTCATCTTTACAGCCTTACAAATTTTGAAATAATCAGTTTAGAAAACAATTTTAAACTGCAATGGTTAGAAACGGTTTTATTCTTTTACATGGTTCAGAACACACTAATGTACTTCCAAACAAGTTTAGTTACTTAATTTTGTTCATATTGAATAATCTGTAACAGTGATAGAAATTGTTTCAAAGTTTACCTTTAAACGTAAGGTCATTTTATGCCGTAATTGGTCTCGTCTATTCCGTACTTTTCTTGTCCAACAAGTTGAATAGAACCATGCTCATTTAACTTGCTCACTGTTTGTTCAGGTGAGCGATAACCGTTTGCCTTGCATTTCAATTTTGAACTAATACTGTTTGTTTTGTAAAATTTTTAGGAACATATTTAATTGAAACTAATTTCCTACGTAATTATAATTACTTGGACTTTCAATACTCAGATTATATTGTTAAATTTAACAAAAAGTAATAGTTTTAAGATACGAAATAATTATCACAAAACTAAAAAATTTAACGAGTGGAAAGCGAGGGAAGATTCGGTGACTTTACACTGAAATTCCATCTTCCATTGTGCTCGAAACATCTGGGAATTCTATTGTTTGAGTATTTCTACTTCGTCTAGTGGTCATTATTAAATCTATTGTCTTGATATGATCTGACGAAGTCGGCCGTACTTTAATTTCATCATTTGACGTTAATAATTACTGAAAAACAGGAGATAGACATTTAATAAATGTTTTTAGGCTTCAGTTTATGGTTTAGAGTGTATAATTGAAGTTTCGTACGTAGAAATCGTAATTTTATCTCTTCGAAAAAATTGTTTTGTAGTAAAAACGTTTTTAGGCGGGCAAAAACATATTTGGTAAAGAAAAAAGTAAACATTTTTTAAACACGAATAACATGTATAAAAGCAAGCTTGCCGTTTATGCATAATTAGTATTCCTTAAGTAAATTCAAGTGTACTATTGAGCTGATTGTTATGATTCTGCTTATTAAACTAAAGAGGCTTTACTTTAAAGCCCGCTTTTAACATTTATTTTTAATATTTATTTTTTCATAATAATCTACGTAATGAAGTTCAATAATAAATATTCTAATTATAATTAACTCCCGTTATACTACACACACACGTATTTATTGCAAAATTGTTTAAAGAGCTTACTGTAAACATCTTGCACATTGTTCTTTAATAAATATTGGAATTATTAACGAAAGCCGTTGTTTGTCCAGCGCAGCCGTCGTAATTATTTGAGAATTAACAGTTAGTTGGATATACGAGGTGTGTTCATAAAGTAACGAGAATTTTTAAATTTCGCGGGCTTGGAGAGTGCTATTGTCAAACATTTTTTTAATTATGTTGGTATACATGCCCTTGAAGTATGATAAAAGTTTCAGCTGTTTTCATTGTTGACTTTGTCTGTGACAGCCACTAAGGTTAGACGTGTTTTTATGCGCTCGGCGATTTCGTTTGTTAAAAGAAATGATCAAAGAATTTGAATAAAATTTTGCGTAAAAAATGGAATAAAGTGTAACAAAGTGTGTGAAATGTTAACAAAGGCCTATGGTGGGTGAGTCTGCTATGAAAAAAGCAAGAGTTTACGTGTGGTATAAGCGTTTCCAAGAAGGCCGTGAAGACGTTGAAAATGACAAACGCCCTGTACGCCCCAGCCACATCAACAAACTATGAAAACGTGGAAAAAGTAAAAGAAATGGTTATGAACAATCGCCGAATCACAATTAGAGAGGTCGCTGATGATATTGGCATATCAATTGGATTGTTATGACATTTTTTCCAATGTTTTGTGTATGAAACGCGTGGCAGCAAAATTCGTTCCAAAAATGTTGAATTTTGAAAAAAACTGCGGCGAATGGAAGTAGCTCAGGAGTCACTAAATGAAGTCAACGACGATGCAGAATTACTGAAACGTATTATAACAGGTGATGAAACATGGGTTTACGGATATGACGTCGAAACTAAGGCTCAATCATCCCAGTGGAGGCATTCTGGCTCGCCATGACCGAAAAAGACTCGACAAGTGCGGTCGAACGTGAAGATTATGCTCACTGTGTTCTTGCATAGTTCTTGCATAGAAATTAATTGCATAGTGCATCATGAATTCCTGCCACCAGGTGAAACGGTCAATAAGGATTACTACGTACAAGTTCAACGCCGTTTGCGTGAAGCAATCCGAAAAAAAACGCCCGGATCTGTGGAAAAACAATTCACGGCTTTTGCACCACGATAATGCACCAGCTCACACTTCATTGCTTGTTCGTGAATTGTTGGCCAAGAACAGTACTGTAACGATGCCCCAGCCTCCATATTAGCCAGACATGGATCCGTTTGACTTTTTCCTATTTCCAAAAATAAAGATAACCTTAAAGGGCTGTCGTTTTACAGCCGTAGATGACATTAAAAGCGCATCGCTGAAAGAACTAAAGGCTATCTCAAAGATCGAGTTTGAGAAGTGTTTCGAGGATTGGAAGAAGCGCTGGGACAAGTGCATAATCTCCAATGGGGACTATTGTGAAGGCGACAACATCAATGTAGAAGAATAAATAAATTTTTTGTTCAAAAAATTAAAATTCTCGTTACTTTCTGAACACACCTCGTATTGTACAAGATTGATGTTTTATATTAATTATAGCCTATGTGATGTACGATAATTTGTAATAAATAAAAGTAACCTTCTAAGCAAAACAAATGAATTTAATTGCTACCCTATACAAAGATCTCTAATCGAAAAATATACGATCCTATCATCTAGTGTAATGAGATAGAAACGCTTCAAATAGTGCTAATGAATTGCGAAAGAGTGCACGAATGTTTCTATTGAATTGTCGCAAAATTTATGATAATACCACTCAGCATATACGTCCTTCACGTAACAGTCATTTACTCTAGTGGCGCGCTCTGTAAATGTCAATAAGTTAAGTACGGATAATTTATTGTATTAAAGACCTATTTTTGTAAAATTTTATTAATACATAATTAGAGTTAAATAAAATATTTATTAGTTTTACTACATTTCCAAATCAACAACAGTAAGACATTCTGTGCTATAAACAAATTATAGTAGTGTATATTATTTTTATCGATTGCCGAAAATACGGGTTATCTGTCTATTCTGTCACCCATTTCTTTATCGGTCCCGAGAATGACGATAATCGGGACTAATTTCAAGTTAGTAGTATAATTAGTATTATATTTGTACCAATACGAACAAACTACTATTTACCTCATTTTTTAAAAACGTTCCATTAAAAATGCCACTTTTTTAAATAAAGGTCATGTAAAAAATTGATTTTCTAAATCTCAGATTGAATTTTGTTCAAAAATTTAATCTTTTTAATATTTCTTCTTAGTTTTTTTCAAAAGTGGCTAGATAATAATTTTTATGAAATAATACTTTTTTGCTTTATTTTTATATGGGACAGATTAAAAAAATTGTTGAAGCCGCCTCGGTGGCCTAGTTGATAGCGTACTGGGCTTTCACCCCGAGGACCCGGGTTCGATTCCCGGCCAGGGCATGGCATTTTCATACGCTATAAATCATCCCATCGTCTGCATTAGCCCAAGTGTGCACAATAGTCGGACGTTACAAAAAAAAAAAAATTGTTTACGTGAGATGATTTAATTCAGTGTTTTGTATTCGTTAAAGTGGAATCGTAATTTTTTTCTCATAATTTCAAGTTCGTACGGTTTGTTTTAAAAGTAAACATGTTGCCGCGAACCACTCCGCTGCCTGCAATAACACAAACATATCAATTAAACAGAGAACAGTTAACGGGAATTGATCGCACTTCGCCGGCACATCGTTCAAACTTTAACGGCACTAATATCAGCAGAGTAATTAGAAAGACAAATAAACTCGATACTAAAGCCAAGCTCACGGCTGCAAAGTGCTTAACACAGAAATAAAGCTTTATCGCTGAGAAACAATATTAGTTAACGCGTTCAATCTCCATCCCAGCGCCACCGCCGCGCTAACTTGCTTGTTGGATCCGGTGCTGGTGATTCTCGGGAATTAGTTTTGAAGTCTATAAGTTCGTCGGATGTTGATGTCTGGGTGTTTGTGATGTTGTGGTGTTTTATAACACGGAATCTGGATGAACTTGTTTAATTAATTGCTGTTAGATAGCGATGCGACAATGAATTAATTCAACAATGTTAACGATCTGTTATATGGCGCACTGTAATAATTGTTTGGCTTTAAGAATTGTGTTATACATTTGTTGTAATAACATTTATGTTGTATGCTAGATTTGGAACAAAAAAACTAATACCTTTTTATTAAACCGAACTTTTTTTCTCTGAAATATTTTAAATAATTACCCTAAATGTCAGACAAAATAAGTAAACGTTATTAAAATACATTTGTGTACGTATTTATACGAACAATTTCAAGTTAGTTTTGGTATACGTTAATCATAAACATTTGGTTTTAACTAGTGTACCTTATACATAAACATTTGATGTATTCCAGTAAACTTTACACAAACATTCAAATGATTAGGATTATATACCTATTCTTCCCGTCAGTGGTCTACCAACTCACCTCATAAAGACTACCGCGGTTTCGAAACTCTATAGTTTCATCTTCAGGCCGTTATACAAAATGTTAAATCCCTCTGTCGAGGTCGTCATATAGTCAAACAAAACATTAAAACATACATCACAAACAGTGAGCACACTGAGTTCGAGAAGTGTTTCGAGGATTGAAAGAAGCGCTGAGACAAGTACATAATCTCCAATGGGGACTATTTTAAAGGCAACAACATCAATGTAGAAGAATAAATAAATATTTTGTTAAAAAATTAAAATTCTCGTTACTTTCTGAACACACCTCGTATACCTCCACATTTAGGACAAAATCATATAGAGCGTTTACAGTGAAATATATCTTGCACATTGTATATAAATAAGTTCATTTTTCCCCTTAGTTTACGCCTTCATTGGAACACTTTAATCAGTCCATACACTTCCAAGTCCAATATCGCTATTGAGAGACTAGCGTTTCAGCCTCTTCTTCCGTTCTCAAAATTTCTTTACCCTGTCCGACCTGGCTGCCCTTTATTCATAAGTTATGGTGTAGGTTGCCATAACTGATACGTTCTTTAATATATATTTAAATAATTAATGGGCGCCGTTATACTGCAAGCGTTTATTGTTACAGAATTAACAGTTTGATACAGTACAACAATAATGTTATATTGTTTTTATTATTATTTTAGTACTATTGTATTATTTTAGCAATACCATCAGTAGACATATTATAACTGGACAATGGAGACCAACAACGAACACTGATGACGTAATTTTTTAAAGTTTTCAATTCTGTTGGACATTCCTGCAACTGTCACATTATTTTTGAACATGGTCGTATCACGTGAGCTCTCCACTCATCTGTTCATAGGGCACTCTATCCGTCCCGGTTACTTTTCGAAGACAAGTATTTCAGCAGCTGTATTACCCTTCCAGTTTCCGTCTGGGACACGTCATGTTTTGTCTTCATTTAGTAGACAGATTTAATCAAAAAGATAACGGAAAATGTATTTCCTGTTTTCCCGTAATAACTGCTCCAATAAGTAATTTTCACTAATAAATCAATAAAACGTCAAGCATTGATATTTATAGAATATTGATTGGTGGCGTTAATCAGTACCTAAATTAGCATTACAATCCTAACTGGATAATTGGTTAATAGTCCAGCAAGTTTGCAATGGAACCGTTAACCAGTTCATTGTATTCATACAGAAGTGATGAATGATGTAAGAATTGAGGCCATGTAATGCTCATTGTACACAATTTGTTATTTTATAGTTTACAATAACATTGGTTTTTTTATAGAATTATCCGTGTATTTATTGGGTAACTTCATATTAATATTGTGTAATGGCGTACGGGCAAAGAAATTTTAGGAATTATTAAAAGCAGGAAAAATAACGAAAACGGAATTCTGGTTCTGTTGGCATTACTTATTAAAAATAGTGGCAACAAAGTTTTCTATCATTGAAAAACGCTTTTTATCATTGACAAATTATTTGAGAAAATGTACTTTATAACTCACTTGTTTTCACGTTTTTAAAAATAATTTAAAGCAATATTTTTCAAAATATTTTAAAATTTTGATCTAATATAATTGAAATTTGGAAGAAAGCGATTTTGGCCAGTGTGTTAAAATGGCGACCACTAACAAATCTTAAAAAATGAATTTAGTTTGCAGTTTTTTGAAAATATGTATTATTAAGAATAAAATCTACATAAGTTAGAGTAATAAATTTTGAAAATGTTTAAATAATACAAATTTTAACTTTGATTATCGGTAAAATAAAATCTGATAACAATAAAATTAGATTTGAAAGCATTCGACTCTATAGATAGGAAATCCTTATTCTCGGTTCTGAAGGAACTAGACCTTGATAACAAAACCACAAATCTTATCAGGGAAACATTAACTAATACATTCTCCAAAGTACAATTCATGGGAGAACTCTCCACCCCTTTTGAGATTAAAACAAGAGTCCGACAAGGAGATGGACTCTCTCCATTGTTATTTAATTGTGCTCTAGAAAAAGTAGTTAGAGAGTGGAACGTGAATACGCATAGTGGAATCAGACTAGGAACTAAGAACAAAGGCATTAAGGTAAATTGTTTGGCTTTTGCGGATGACATGCCTTACTAGCTGAGACATTGGAAGAAGCTAAGGAACAGACTCTTGAACTCCAGAAGCAAGCGTTAAAAATGGGTCTCAAAGTTTCATTTGAAAAGACTAAAATATTGACAAACATACAAAAACCACCAAAAAAGCTTCAAGTGGGAGAAAAATACATTGAGATAGTGAAAGAATACAAATATCTTGGGGAATGGATCAGCTGGAACGCCCTGGAGAAAAACGCTATGGAATCTAGGTGAAATAAAGTTGAATTAGCCTTCCAACTTACCAAGGACACATACAACAAGAAGTCCCTCTCCTGGAATACAAAGATAACGCATTATCATAGTGTAATTAAACCAGAAGCCTTATATGCGGATGAAACATTATCTTTCACAACCCAGGGCCCACTTGAAAGGCTGGAGATCAAAGAAAGAAAGATATTACGAAAAATCTTAGGCCCCAAAATCCATAACAACCAATTACTCCACATCAGTAATGAAACTCTTTACCAAAAAACTGAAACACTATCAGACACAATAAGAAAAAGGAGAATTGATTTTTATGGGCACATCCTCCGAATGGACAAAAATAGACTAACCAAAAAAATATTTGACTACTTTCGCAGCAGAAGAGCCAAACCACTTTGGTTTAGATAAATGGAGAAAGACATAACAGAACTGCAGATCACTGACACTATGCTCATGGACAGAACAGCCAAAACAATAACCAAGGACAAGAAGCAACGGTTCCAAGGCAAAGTCAAATCCAAGCGAACGATCCAAATCTCTGACGAAGAAAGAAAAACAAGATCACAACGAATGAAGCAATACTAGGCTACGAGGAAGGCACAGAACATTAAAAAGTGGTTGATTTAGTGTACCCCAAAGTTGGGTGAAACAAATAAAGAAGAAAATTAGATTTGAAATAAGTCCCCAAAAGACGTCAAGTTTTTCTATTTTTGCAGAAATAATAATAATTAATAGAGATAACAAGCTATGTGGCAGGGAAAACAGCCAGGCCAATTCAAGTATAAAAAGAGCCTAAGCATTTATGTGGACAAATGAAAAGATAGAGACGGAATATAATATATTTTTTACATAACGTCCATACTTATGCCAAGTTAGACTAATGAAGATGAGATATTGGTCAACGGCTAGGAAAAATCTTACAGCAGTAACTATAGTCTCGAATTTACGAATTTAATGTGTGCACAGGTTCAGAGACGCTTCAAGCTGATTGGTTCTTTATCGCATCGGATGCACCGACCCTGTTTAACAGATAAGGAGTGGGGGTGAGAGTACCAAGTACATGTAAGATTGATCCTGTTAAAAAGCAGGCATTCTTTTTGAAAATAGTGGTTCCGTTAAAACGTAAAGAAGCAAAATTTACGGAATACTTACTTAAAATAATAAGATATTGTCATTAATTAGTAAAACAACTGCGGAATGTAAGAATTTATTTGTTTGTTTTTTTAATTTAAGCCCACATTGGAGCACACACAGTCAATTTAATTAAGTCTTTTGATGTTTCTGCGTTCTTCCCAGTATTTTTTTAATCTAATTGATCTCTGAAGTCTGAGTTCTTCCGAATACACTACGTTTCGTAGACGTTTTTCCCTAAACTGTAATTTAAGGTTTCCTGACTTTTTAAGATCGCTTTTTCCCTCCTTCCTGCCAATCGCTCCCTGGTTATTCCCAGTTCCTTCAAGTCCTGTTCCACCTCCTTCAACCAGTTGTTCTTAACTTTACACTTCAGTTGGTAGTCCAATAATCTCTTCGTAAGTCTACTCTCCGGTAATCGAATCAGGGACCAAAGAAGGCCAATCTTCTTTTCCTAAAAATGTTAGTGAGCTACTCGTTGTTCCGATACAAGACCGCATTCGGCAATAGTCTGTACTGTCCCCCCCACCAAATGTTTCTCATTAATAATTGTTCGGAGTACTCTCCTTTCCATTCTCTGGAGCCCCTCCGTTCTATTTATTTGTTTATTATAAAATAACAAAAAACAATCCGCCATTATCTCAACATAAAATAAATTGGTTTTTAAAGCAAAGACTCAAGTTGGTATTCTAAATCTATATATATATATATATATAAAAGGCAATGTCCTGACTGACTGATTGATCAACGTACAGCCCAAACTATAAAACCTAGAGACTTGAAATTTTGAGGATACCTTCGTTTTGATATGTAAGCGCGTACTAAGAAAGGATTTTGCAAAAAATTAATTTTAACTCCATTAAACTACTTACCCAGTCCAAATTTAATAAACTACGTACATCCAATACTGTTATAGCTAGAGACTTGAAATTTTCAAGGTACATTCTTACAACAATTTCAAGGTGCACTGAAAAAGGATTTTGTGAAAATTTGATTTTAACACCATTAAACTACTAACCTAGTCCAAATTTAATAATCAACGTACAGCCAATACTATTATAGCTAGAGACTTGAAATTTTCAGGGTACCTTCTTACAACATTGTCGAGATGCACTGAAAAAGGGGTGCACTGAAAAACGATTTTCCAGTATGCAACCCCTAAAGAGGTAAACGTGAGGGGTTTATTTATTGTAAATAAAAACAATAATTTTTATTGGAAAAAATATGTTTTTCATCTGACCTTCTTAAAATGTAACATAGTCAAGCTTAAGTATAAATAATGAAATATATTATTCACCTTTTCCCCAAAACGCATCCCCTAAAGAGATTGAAAGAAGGTATAAAATATAAAAAAGGGGTACAATTTTGAATTGAAAAAATATTTTTTTTTATCTTATGTTCTATAAATATGCTATGAAACACATATTTCAACATTTTTCTTGATTCATCCCCTAAAAGAATAAAATTGGAAAAAGAGTTACCATGGGAGAAAAAAGAGTGTTTGCATTGGAGAAAAATATTTTTTAACAAATTTTCTTAAAAGTAAACAAAACATTTTAAAACACAAATTATGATACACGCAAATCAGTATTTCCCCCCGAATTCATCCCCTAAAAGGACAAAAATGTAGAACGGGTATAAATGTTTGTATTGGACAAAAATATTCTTGATCAGATTTTCTTAAATTCGAATGGAACACGTTTGAAGACAATAAAACAACATATTCAGGTTATAATATTTTTCCATATTCACTGTAAAATAATAACGAGTTTAGATGATCACGCTTTTATTAATATATTTTTTTATGTTTCTAAATTATTACGTTATTGAAACAGTTTAAGTTTCATGGGCGAAGCAGCGACAGGTAATGCTAATATTCTTATATTTAGTTTATGAATATAAACTCTTAATAAAGCTATGCACAAAGTGGTATTCGCTCACTTAAGTATTGTTGTTCAAAGTAAACAACAATACTTTGAAAACTGTAACATTGCAATTGAGTGTTGTTGAAAGGAAAAACAACAATGCAATAAAAAGTGTACAACGCGCATGTGCAGTACTGGTTGCGCGAACGTAAAGCCAAGCCACCCCATCAGTCGTGCTTTACCTTTGATTGGTAGAGGATGTTTTCTGTTTATTCGCAAAGTAATAAAAAGAGAATATTTTGTTTATGAATTACATTATTTATTTTCTTCATTTAATTGTTATTTAATTATATATTTAAATAAAAGTCGATTTGAATATTTTACTTTTTGTTTTTAGTTTCTGATATTATAGTGAATAAACTGATTTTTAAATGGATCGTTTTTATAAAATAATCTCAATTTTAAGTCTTCAACAACACAACAATATTTTGTAAGTATATTTATACCAGTATTTGTTTGTCTACAGATTACCGTGCTATTATAAAAAATTAAACATTTATCGAGTTGTAAAACTTTATTCAAGAAAAGTTAAAATCGTACTTATTTCATATTTTAATACTTTTATATTTATTTACGTAAAAAACAATACAACAAAACAAAGATTTTATATAAAATTAAAAATGTTGTGTTTAATGAACGAAAAAGTAATGATACAATTTAAATCAAGTTAAAATTAACTTTAATTGAAACATTAACGTGAGTTTAACTAAAAAAAAATTGTACAGCCTATTTTTGTAAAAGAGTTAAACTATTTTTGAAATTACTGAGTAGGCTTTATGTAAAAAATGTATATACTTTCCAAATAACTTTCCGAAGTATTGTTTAAACTTGAATAACTGTAATTTTAATACATAAATATACAGATTAATAAACATTAAAGAATGAAAATATTTAAATAAGAATAAAATACGTGAAGAATGTGAAGTAAAAATATGTGAGGTATGTGGAACATTCCCTGGCTGCCTCGATCGCTGCGCTCGGCCCTTTGAAGTAATAATTTGCGACCAAGGAAAAATAAAAACAATTTTGACATTCAACTGTCTTACAGACGTGATGAAAAATAATTTCAAAAAAACACAGTATCTCGTCTCATAAACCAAAATTTTAATATTCGGATACCTTTTCAATTTACACAAGAAACAAATACTTTTTTGAAAACTGCATACTGGTGGAGATTTTCCTTCTGATTAGTGCAAGATAATAAGCTATGTTTTTTAATGATTTTGAATAGACGCCATTATTGAAATGATTGAAGGAATTTTGCTGGGTAAAGTAGTTGTTCGAGTTTACCGAAATATATAATTTAAAATTCTTAATCAAATTGGACCTATATTTAGTACGGTGAATGCCAATATATATTCTAGAGGATCAATATCGATGCTATCATGTTAACAGGCCTTATTATTATAAATAATAATAATAATAATAAATAATAATAATAATAAAAAATTCAAGTGGGAGAATAATACATTGAGATAGTCAAAGAATTCAAATATTTTGGGGAATGGATCAGCTGGGACGCCCTAGAGAAAAAAGCTATGGAATATAGGAGAAATAAAGTTGAATTAGCCTTCCAACCAAAGACACATACAACAAGAAATCCCTCTCCTGGAATACAAAGATAAGGCATTACTACAATGCGCATTTACTAATGAATATAACATAATTTAAAAGAAATATGCAATATATTTTATGATATCTTTGTCTGAAAAAAATTCTACAAAGTGAATCAAAACGCCCTGTATTTGAATATAAATAATAAAACACGTTACATTGACAAACATTTTTTACAGAAGTTTGCTTTTCGCGTTTGTAAAATTTTAATGAAATTGTTTTAATCGCAATTATTTATTCATGTACGGCACTGTAAATAATCAATACATTTTATCTACGTAATAATGAATGTTGATTTCTCGCTTCTACGTATATTCGCTTTGTAATCAGGTTATCACAGTTTGCATAGAAGACAGGCAGACTGCAACACATAGAGATAATGGTTGTAAATCAGACAATACAAACACTAGTGTAGCTTGAGTTTGCTAAGCAGTTTACCTTGGGATTATCTCAACCCAAATACACTGATATACTATCTATACAATTCAGTATTTTAAAAGAAACGAAAATGCATTAATTTTTAGGTTTTATTCTAGAACATAATTCTAGACACGAATAGTGCCTGATTGAAAAACTTATATGAAATTGATTTTAATTATAACTAAACTCAAGTACGATGAACAAGCAGATATTGATTTATTTTATTATGGATTAGATAAAAGTGGTTTGTTCTTGAATCAGTCCTTATGCTCATCGTTGAAGACAAAACTAATTAACCGATTTGTACGAAATTTTGGATATAATTGTACTTTACGCATATTACGGGGCCGTTTAGTAATTTTCTGTAAAGTTTTTGAAACACTTTTAAAATAAAAAAAAAAAAAACTGTTAAAATCGGCTCTAAGAATTTTAATTCAATATTTATCAAATATGTAATTATGTACTTAAAATAACTCAGGAATGTGTCGAAAAAATAACCTGTTTCGTCAAAATCACTTTGTTAGATTTATTAAAATTTTTATTCAATCTGAAAAGATATAACCTAAGTTGACTCATTTTCTTTTTCATTAAACCAACTTTACAAAGTTAAAACCTATCGAGATTTTGGGCGATTCGTCTTTCAGATTCCTTAAATAAAACGTAGTTTGTCTGTCCGTTTGTCTGAGTACACAACAGGAAACTGATATTACTTCCGGTTCGACCTTATGTCAGGATAATTTTTAATGTTTCGTAAGCAGGTTTTTGAGCCATTTTTAAAATAAAAAAATGATAAAGTTTTGCTATGAAAGAAAAAAATTGATATTTATAAAAATAATTAGGTTCAAAAGTAATGGAGAAAAAATGTAAAAATTCTGCCTGATTTATAAAAACCGGTTTATTATAACGTGATCAAATTTCGAGAAAATCCAAGGATAAATTACACGTCAAAGTAGTCAATTTTGAAAAAACTTCAGTTTCCAGAAGACAATAAAAACAAAACAAACCCTGCCCGCTGTCTGTTTTTTCTTCCAATTCTCTCTTTATTTGTTTCACCCAACTTTGGGGTACACCAAATCAATCACTTCTCAATGTTCTGTGCCTTCCTCGTAGCCCAGTATTGCTTCATTCGTTGTGATCTTGCTTTTCTTTCTTCGTCAGAGATTTGGATCGTTCGCTTGGATTTGACTTTGCCTTGGAACCGTTGCTTCTTGTCCTTGGTTATTGTTTTGGCTGTTCTGTCCATGAGCATAGTGTCAGTGATTTGTAGTTCTGTTATGTCTTTCTCCGTTTCTCTAAACCAAAGTGGTTTGGCTCTTTTATTGCGAAAGTAGTCAAATATCTTTTTGGTTAGCCTATTTTTGTCCATTCGGAGGATGTGCCCATAAAAATCAATTCTCCTTTTTCTTATTGTGTCTGATAGTGTTTCAGTTTTTTGGTAAAGAGTTTCATTACTAATGTGGAGTAATTGGTTGTTACGGAATTTGGGGCCTAAGATTTTTCGTAATATCTTTCTTTCTTTGATCTCCAGCCTTTCAAGTGGGCCCTGGGTTGTGAGAGATAATGTTTCAGCTGCATATAAGGCTTCTGGTTTAATTACACTATGATAATGCCTTATCTTTGTATTCCAGGAGAGGGACTTCTTGTTGTATGTGTCCTTGGTAAGTTGGAAGGCTAATTCAACTTTATTTCTCCTAGATTCCATAGCTTTTTTCTCTAGAGCATTCCAGCTGATCCATTCCCAAAGATATTTGAATTCTTTCACTATCTCAATGTATTGTTCTCCCACTTGAATCTTTTTTGGTGGTTTTTGTATGTTTGTCAATATTTTAATCTTTTCAAATGAAACTTTAAGTCCCATTTTTAACGCTTGCTTCTGGAGTTCAAGAGTCTGTTCTTTCTTCCAATTATTAAACCTTAATTTTTTAACTTTCAGGTTCAGTACAATTGTTCGAGAACAGCAATACCTGAAGAACTCAACGCAAGGTTTAGAGAATTCGTGACGTTTCCGGTTTTTGTTCGTCACTTCCGAACCGGACTCACCGGATTATAATTATCGAATGTGTAACGATGCTATGTTTTTTGCACGATGTAAAAATAAGTTTTATAAAAGCGATCATATTTGGATAGTTAACGGCAAACATACCCGCAGCGCAGTTAACTACGTAAATTCAATTACAGTAACTTTAATTATACCGGGCTGACACATTGGCTTCACCGGTGTTAAGTTAATTAAGTCCACGGAAGGTAACGGATAAATGATTTTTGAAAGAGAAATTCAATTAGTTGCTGTGTTTCGAAAATTCCGAAAGCACGTCATGAGCACAGTCACGAGTTTAACTGTAGACTTGCTTGTTCCCATTATTTATTATCTCGTGTTTCAAAATGATATTATTGATATTATTATTATTTATAATAATAACAATAATAATAATAATAATAATAATAATAATAATAATAATAATAATAATAATAATAATAATAATAATAATAATAATAATAATAATAATAATAATAATAATAATAATAATAATAATAATAATAATAATAATAATAATAATAATAATAATAATAATAATAATAATAATAATAATAATAATAATAATAATAATAATTATTATTATTATTATTATTATTTATTATTATTATTATTACTATTATTATTACTATATATAATAACTTTATACACACCCACAAACCCAACCCATTCTCCTATCCGCATCCACACCCAGAATGACGGTTACATTCCAGTCCAGACTCTTCTGTACATCGCTATGAATAACTACTTATAATTAGGGGAAGTTGTATCAATCCAAACTAAGTAATGCGTTAGACAGGCAATATAGCTACACTGTGACTTAAACCTGAAGAGGATGAATTATTTTATATTTTCTGGGTAGCTTCACATAAGTAATTACTGACGCATTAAATACATTCCTAATTATAAAACGCTTCGTTCGTCAATCATTACCCCCTCGCCGGTGGCCCTTCACCTCCCTCTAAATGAATCCCTCGTAAAAGCTTGCCAGAACTTACGCACAGTAAACGCTGAATTTATTTTTCAAAAATGTGTTTTTTTTAAAACGTTTTTTGAAAATTTGGTTTGACCATAATAATTAAAATCGAAGTTTGTTTATATAAACATTAAAAATGTTTAAATTAATTTGAAAATACCGAGGTAAAAATACCCATTTCGCCGTCCGTTTGGTTTATCTTTTCAAAATAACACCACTCTTTTATACGTATTTTAAAGCTGCTTACCATGGTGAAATTGCATTTTAAAAACAGTGTATATGACATAAGGAAGTGTATGATTTTTGATTGATTTTAAATGGCTTCCATTTGGAAATGGGTGTTCGAAATTCGTAAAAATAAATAAATGTTTGCAGGTCTTCGTACATTGATTTTCTACACGTGCACACACACACACACACACACACACATATATATATATATATATATATATATATATATATATATATATATAGTATTTTTATACTATTTATATATATATCAATGTACATAACTTTTACTATTTATATATAGTGTATATAAAAGTTTTAAAAAATCGGCGCTCATTTTAGGGTTCCGGATTTAGGAGTTACCAGCTGTAATTAATAATTTTTACCCCTCACCCAAAATTGTTTATTAACCATTTACTTTGTTCTTCAGGTATATAATACAGTGAGACTTACCCATGCAATATGGAAGTATGACATGGATGCAAGTGTAGGCTTCTTGTGTGCAGTGTTGTCACTTACTTTGGCCTTGCCGCCATCAGGGCCTGAACAGAATGGTAAGTACTTAGTATTAAAATATTCAATTATTTCATCCATCAATGGTTGATGTCGATTACAATACTGGACAATGCCCCACTTCGGATCCGCAAACGTAGGGTGATGTCTAATTGCTCTCACGGTCAGTGGAATTTACGGATGTACATAAAAAAAGTCGGTTGAATTGACCTCGCGGTCAGATCATTAGGGTTTGTATTGGTACATAGAACTGCTTGCAGTGACAATTTTAGGAAATCAGTTTCTTATACGAGGTGTGTTCAGAAAGTAACGAGAATTTTAATTTTTTGAACAAAATATTTATTTATTCTTCTACATTGATGTTGTCGCCTTCAAAATAGTCCCAAATGGAGATTATGCACTTGTACCAGCGCTTCTTCCAATCCTCAAAACACTTCTCAAACTCGATCTTTGAGATAGCCTTTAGTTCTTTCAGCGATACGCTTTTAATGTCATCTACGACTGTAAAACGACGGCCCTTTAAGGTTCTCTTTATTTTTGGAAATAGGAAAAAGTCACACGGAGCCATGTCTGGCGAATATGGAGGCTGGGGCATCGTTACAGTACTTTTTTTGGCCAAAAATTCACAAACAAGCAATGAAATGTGAACTGGTGCATTATAGTGGTGCAAAAGCCATGAATTGTTTTTCCACAGATGCGGGCGTTTTTTTCGGATTGTTTCACGCAAACGGCTTTGAACTTGTATGTAGTACTCCTTATTGACCGTTTCACCTGGTGGTAGGAATTCATGATGCACTATGCCATTAATATCGAAGAACACAGTGAGCATAACCTTCACGATCGACCGCACTTGTCGAGCGTTTTTCGGTCTTGGCGAGCCAGAATGTCTCCACTGGCCAAGACATTCGGATTGAGCCTTAGTTTCGACGTCATATCCGTAAACCCATGTTTCATCACCTATAATAATACGTTTCAGTAATTCTGCATCGTCGTTGACTTCATTTAGTGACTCCTGAGCAACTTCCATTCGCCGCTGTTTCTGTTCAAAATTCAACAATTTTGGAACAAATTTTGCTGCCACGCTTTTCATAAACAATACATTGGAAACAATGTCATGACATGATCCAGTCGATATGCCAACATAATCAGCAACCTCTCTAATTGTGATTCGGCGATTGTTCATAACCATTTCTTTTACTTTTTCCACGTTTTCATCGGTTGTTGATGTGTTGGGGCGTCCAGGGCGTTCGTCATGTTCAACGTCTTCACGGCTTTCTTGGAAACGCTTATACCACTCTTAAACTCTTGCTTTACTCATAGCAGACTCACCATAGGCCTTTGGTAACTTTTCACACACTTTGTTTCACTTTATTCCATCTTTTACGAAAAATTTGATACAAATTTTTTGATCCATTTCGTTTAACAAACGAAAATCGCCGAGCTCATAAAAACAACTCTAACCTTAGTCGCTGTCACAGACAAAGTATACAATGAAAACAACTGAAAGTTTTATCATACTTCAGGGGCATGTATACCAACATAATAAAAAAAAATGTTTAACAATCGGACTCTCCAAGCCCGCGAAATTTAAAAATTCTCGTTACTTTCTGAACACACCTCGTAAAATTAAAGTTATTTTTAAATTCGTAATAGAGTCGACAAAATTTCATGTAAGCAAGCATTGGCGCTGTAATACTTAGTTTTATTTAACATATAACTAAGATTTTGATACTGCTTAATATGAAGAAGGATGTGAAAATAAAAACAAGACGACGAATATTAGAAAATAGAGAAACTTTGCACCTGACTCGAGGGGCAATTATTCCTTATCCTTATCGATGGTCGGCGCATCTGAAAGGAAGTTTTTACAATGGGAAAGCAAAACTTTTTTTACCCCACCACCTTGAGTCACAAGTCAGTGCAAAGAAATTTACTAGCAACTAATCTTTAAATGTACGTTCAAAAGTTACCACTGTAATGCAATTTCATACAGTGTCTCTGTAATGCTCACACATAATTCAGGAAGTGGTCATATGGGTCCCTTAAGTAACTTTGAATATGAACAAGTTACTATGGCTTTCATTATTTGGAAACGATAATTTTACCAAGTATTCACCATTTAATTTTTTTACTAAATATTTTTTATTTCTAGATATTATTAACCAATTTATTTGTTATTTTAAACCGTACTTATCGTTGCAAAGATCTATTTTAAACAAAATGATCAATTTATTACAATAAAATAACGGCTGTTTAAACCATTTAAATGAAAATAATTAAGAAACATATTTTTTTAAAAACGTTAAATGTAAATACTTTAATTTTTAATTTCATATCGAACGATTTTAAACAAATTTTATTTTATTATTTTTTTTTTGGTGTTTAACGTCCGACTATTGTGCACAATTAGGCTAATGCAGACGACGGGATGATTTATAGCGTATGAAAATGCCAAGCCCTGGCTGGGAATCGAACCCGCGTCCTCGGGGTGAAAGCCTAGTACGCTATCCACTAGATCACCGAGGCGGCTCATATGGAACGATATAACTACTCAAACTATCTCACTTCGGTTGACATTAAACAGGCATCCATTAGCATGCATTACTGAGAACGGCATATCAAAGGCCAATTGCTATAGAATAAATATTTAATTCAAGACAGCTATTCTGTCTTTATATCCTCAATCGTGGGAACCTGTCCTTTTATTGCTCATTTGAGTTTTGGGAACAGAAAGAAGTCACAGGAAGCCAAGTCCGGTGAATTTGGTGGTTGAGGCATGATTACGGTGTTGGTTTTGACCAAAAATCTACAACACACAACGATGTGTGAGCAGGTGCATTATTGTGATGCAAAAGCCACGAATTGTCTTTCCACAAATTATGGCGTTTTTTAGTATTGCTTCACGCAAACGGCGCATAACTTCAAAGTAATACTTCTTATTAATCGTACGACCTTGTGGCAAGAACTCGTGATGCACTATGCCATTTAATCTAAGAAAACGGTGAGCAAAACTTTCACATTTGACCGAACTTTGCGTGTTTTTTCTGTCTTGGCTCGTCTGACTGCTTCCATTAGGATTATTGGTCTTTGGTTTCGACGTCGTAACTATACACCAATGTTTCGTCGCCAGTTATGACCCTTTCGAGCAACTCTGTATCGTCATTGACGTCATTAAGCCTCTCCTGAAAGATGAACATGCGACGACTTTTTTGGTCAAAATTCAGCAGTTTTGAAAAAACCTTGCTGACACACGTTTCATGCCCAAAATATCGGAAAAAATTTCATGGCATGAGCCAACTGTTAAGTCAAAATCTTCAGCAACTTCACTGATAGTGATTTGACAATTATTCAAAACCATTTCCTTTACTTTTTAACATTTTCATCTGTTGTTGACGTGCTGGGGCCTCTAAGGTGAGTTTCATCTTCAAAATTTTCTCGGCCATCTAGGAAAAGTTTGTGCCACTTATAAACATTTTTTTACTTAGAGCACACTAATTATATGCCACTGTCGACATTTCAAGCGTTTCGGAGCACTTAATTCCATTTTTTACACAGAGTTTGATGCAAATTATTTGATCCATTTTTCGACAACAACAGATAGAAGACAAACGCAAAACAGTTCTAATCTTTATGTCTCTCAAAAACAAAGAAAAAAATTCTATATAGCTGAAACTGTGAACATATATTCGGGACGAGTGTACCAACATAAGAAAACAAAAAAAATTAAAAATCAAACGTACGTAACCCGCTAAATTTGAAAAATCACCTTAATTTTTTGAACACATTTCGTATATATATATATATATATATATATATATATATATATATATATATATATGTGTATATGTGTGTGTGTGTGTGTGTGTGTGTGTGTGTGTGTGTGTGTGTGTATACATATGTATGTAAGCCGCCTCGGTGGCCTAGTTGATAGCGTAGGAGGCTTTCACCCCGAGGACCCGGGTTCGATTCCCGGCGAGGGCTTGGCATTTTCATACGCTACAAATCATCCCATCGTCTGCATTAGCCCAAGTGTGCACAATAGTCGGACGTTAAACACAAAAAAAACAACAAAAAAAACATATATATATATATATATATATATATATATATGTGTGTGTGTGTGTGTGTGTGTGTGTGTGTGTGTGTGTGTGTGTGTGTATGTATAATACGTAGCAAATATCTATATTTATTATTCAGACTTTTGGCACTAAAAATATCGACGAACAGTAAAATAAAACAAGGTTACACAAATAAGTATATAAAATTATTTATTGTGAACATATTTTTAAAAATTGTCGAATGTTGCATTTTATTACGGCTATATTTTACTGTAACTTTATTTAACAGTTTAATCTAATTAACATCTTTCCAAAAAATACATAATTTTCCACACTCCTACGTGCGTTGTCAAGAGTGATTAAGTCAATCAATGTAGCAAACTATTAAAAATTATTCCTTACATCTCAAAAGTTATAGTACCGTCCAAATAATTTATTCATTGTCAATCAAACACTTTAATCTGCTCTTATCAACATTGATTTTTCATTAATTGTTTCTTTAAAAACAAAATTAGGACAAAGACGATAAACAAACATTATTTGCATACAAGTTGATGGAAAACCATTTGTCTATAAATAATGAAACGAAAAATATGATTTTTATTTTAGTATAAGGGACAGAACAAAATCACTTAAAATTTTATCTTGTTTTAGGTAAAGAGAAAGATTTGCAAATAATGTAGGGTTGTTATTACTGCAACAGTTATTTGATATCGTCACTTTAAATATTAAAAAAGAGTAAAAATATCAGTATTAATAATAGTAGAGTATTAATAGAGTATGATAGTATTAGTAATAATAGAGTATTAATAATATAGCAGTTATTAGAACCGCGATCTGTCTGTGTTCTTTTGCTTAACGAATTTACCTACTTCGTTGAATTTGCGCAGGTCAAATTTATTCATTCTTTTAACAAAAAAAAAACTTCCAAAACTTTTTTGTCAAAAAGCTCTTAGCAATTGGATTTTACAAAGTTGGGTTAAATATTTTATATCAATGTAGGCAAAAAGTCCCCAAAACGAATCGTTTTTGTAGCTACATTATTAAAATTTAATAATACTGTTCAAGAGTTGTTACATACAATTTATAAAATTTTTAAAATCGATTCTACAGATTTTGTGTAAATTTTTTCATGAATTGAAGATACATAACTTAAATCTTTGTAACAATTTGGAAATCGTTTTACAATTTACGGTTTTTCGAAGTAAATTAAATGAAAATAATCCCTGACAGCATCAATATTAGTTTTGTTTTTATCAATTTAGTCTCCAACTGTAATTTTCTTAAATTTAAAATTTCGTAGAATACGTTGTTAGGAATCTTCATAAATAATTAAGATTTAAACAACATCTGGGAATAGATTTTGAGATATAAAATGTTATTATTTTTAGAAAAAATTGCATGTGGGAAGGTTTTGGTAATTTATTTTTAACGTAGTATATGTTCCCCTTTGTGTATTTAAATATACAGTTACGGTATTTATGTAATCGCTTGACCCTCCTGAGTTTAATGATTTTGAAATATCGTTTCTTTTATTACCTATTTTGTTATGATTTTAAGAGATTTTAAACCACGGAAAACTATATTTCTTAACATAAGTTAAAATTTTATGGAACTTCTAAGTGAACTATTATTTATTAGAATTATCTAACAGTATAATTTGTTTTTAACATTTGCCATGTACTTTCAGAAGTGCCTAAGTTTGGAGAGACCATTCAAAATATAACCATTCCTGTTGGCCGGGAAGCGGTTCTGTCTTGTGTTGTGGATGACCTGTTGACATACAAGGTAAACTACAAGATTGTGTACCGAAACATAACCTCAATTTTCAGAACTAAGTCTAGTAGATGGAATAATATCTGTAACATTTTCTCTTATGTGATCAGGTTGCCTGGCTGCGTGTGGATACGCAGACCATCCTCACAATACACGGTCACGTGATCACAAAGAACCACAGGATAGGAGTGACTCACAGTGACCGCAGAACATGGTATCTGCACATCCGCGACGTCAGACAGACGGACAAAGGATGGTACATGTGCCAAATCAATACGGACCCGATGAAGAGCCAGACTGGTTTTCTGGATGTAGTGGGTACGTTTTTTTATTGGAATTTGTCAGAGTGCATCTTTTAATACATTTAAATTGTATAAATGTGTCTGTAAGAGTATTGTCGTGTATTGATAATGTAAAACGACTTGAAAACATTGTTTGGCGCTCCTAACTAGAAGTTTAACGGTAAAAACTTTGAACTGGCGTCAGATAACGCACCATCGCGTTTCTGAATGACTTTTGCTCAATATCTGCTGATTTTAACTTTTTTAAAACTTAATATTTGTATGTTTAAAATTACGTATACAAATAACTTGAAAAATAGATATTTTACTTTTAATTAACGCCATTACACTACATACCCGACCCATAGCACAACATTATCAGATGGCCCCCTCGGTGGCCTAGTGAATAACGTACTAGGCTTTTACCCCGAGGACCCGGGTTCGATTCCCGGCGAAGGCTTGGCATTTTCATACGCTATAAATCATCCCATCGTCTGCATTAATCCAAGTGTGCACAACAGTCGGACGTTAAACACAAAAAAACCATCAGTTCACCGTTTCACTCCTGCCTACAGTCCTGAAACATTTTTTCCAATTGAAAATAAATTATGTTAAAGAAAAATTTACTTTGTTTATAGTGAATTTTTGAGTTCATCATAAACGTATTAAAACAGTAGAGATTTTTGTGTTCGTTGAAAAGCAAAATCTGATTGTGAGTTAAAAAAAAGGATAAATCAAGTCCTGAAGAATTAATAACATTTTATGAAAACTGTGTTCAGTATAATGATCTGCCTTCACTAGCTTCGTCAATTCTATTTTCGTTGATGCGTTTCGGAGAACCATCATCTTGAGTATGAAAGTATGAAACTATACTCTCGAGTATAGATATAGTTTTTGAAGATGGAGGTTCTCGAAACGCGTCAACGAAAATAGAATTGACGGAGCTAGGGAAGGCAGATCATTATACTGAACACAGTGATAATAATCCTAGCAGAAAAGAAGAAGAATATAAAAAGAATTTTTTGAAAATATTGTAATCAGCGTTAAAATTTGTGTAAATTAGCATTTTAAATTTACAAAGTTAATTGAAATTAATAAACATGATTTTTTCATATTTTCAATATGTTATTAAATATAAAAATGCTAATTCGCGCAGATTTTATTGCAGATAATTACGGTCGATTGGAAGTATCTTAGTTATTGTTGCAATACTTCGGCGTGATAAATATGTATTTAAAACTTTTTAAAAGAAAACATTAAAATCCTTAAAAAATAGGAGAAATGCACAAAAATGGTTTAACTATAATCACTATTAGCCAGAACTGAAAAAATGAAAAAAATACTGAAACATTGATAACATTTCCAGACTAAACTGTTAAGGCTGGCAGAGATCACTTGCAAATTAAAGTTCACTTTTGGCTTTCCCAGGAGTTTGATGTTTTTAAATTGCTATAATTTTAGATAAGATTTAGATAAAAACATCTAGTTTGGGTTGTTCTTTTATTTTAACAAGACCTTTAAAATAAGAAGCGCTCAATAGGGGTTTACTTTTAAAATTGTTGAACTGTCCAAAAATTTAAAAATCTCCAGTTTTTGTATTAGAGGCGAAGTTGCTCTATACACCAAAAGTTACATCTTTTGCGTTATTAATATTTAATGAGTTCGATTTTCCTCCATTTTATTGAAAAGTTATTGGCCCGTCCCCACGCATTTGACTCTGAATACAAAATTATATAGATTCGTCCATTATATTTTTACTTATATTTGAGTAATCAAAGTATAAGAAACTGATCTGTTAGCCGCCTCGGTGGTTTAGTGGATACCGTACTGGGCTTTCACCCCGAGGACTCGGGTTCGATACCCGGCGAGGGCTTGGCATTTTCATACGCTATAAATCATCCCATCGTCTGCATTAGCCCAAGTGTGCACAATAAAGCCGCCTCGGTGGTCTAGTGGATAACGTACTAGGCTTTCACCCCGAGGACCCGGGTTCGATACCCGGCGAGGGCTTGGCATTTTCATACGCTATAAATCATCCCATCGTCTGCATTAGCCCAAGTGTGCACAATAAAGCCGCCTCGGTGGCCTAGTGGATACCGTACTAGGCTTTCACCCCGAGGACTCGGGTTCGATACCCGGCGAGGGCTTGGCATTTTCATACGCTATAAATCATCCCATCGTCTGCATTAGCCCAAGTGTGCACAATAAAGCCGCCTCGGTGGCCTAGTGGATACCGTACTAGGCTTTCACCCCGAGGACCCGGGTTCGATTCCCGGCGAAGGCTTGGCATTTTCATACGCTATAAATCATCCCATCGTCTGCATTAGCCCAAGTGTGCACAATAAAGCCGCCTCGGTGGCCTAGTGGATAGCGTACTAGGCTTTCACCCCGAGGACTCGGGTTCGATACCCGGCGAGGGCTTGGCATTTTCATACGCTATAAATCATCCCATCGTCTGCATTAGCCCAAGTGTGCACAATAAAGCCGCTTCGGTGGCCTAGTGGATACCGTACTAGGCTTTCACCCCGAGGACCCGGGTTCGATTCCCGGCGAAGGCTTGGCATTTTCATACGCTATAAATCATCCCGTCGTCTGCATTAGCCCAAGTGTGCACAATAGTCGGACGTTAAACCCCCCAAAAAAACTGATCTTTTTAAATGAATTAATGGTGAAAATACAACGCACAAACGTTTTTGGAATCAGGTGTAAACATTACTTAAAAGCATTTAACTGAAGCATTTACATGGTTTTATTACCCTTAAAAACAATTATGTTTTAAATATTGCTTAATGTCTTATAACAGCTCATAGTGTTCGTACAATTCACATTCAAATAAAGTTAAAACATATTAAATCGGTGTATTAATAAGTCGAATACAGTTACAATATGTTGGTTACGGATTCACTACGTCTTGTAAATTTGTTTCGATACTAAAGTAAAAAAAAATGACTTAAAAACGCGTTCCGCAGAATGACAAAAACGGGCACAATTCACGCAGATATGCTTTTTACCGTAAGAGTCCCTTCAAGTGTTCCATTATCGTATTCAATGTATGACAAGTGGTCCATTTAGTGTCGGGACCAGGGGAAACATTTCAAGACCTCTAAACCCAAGCTCACGTCCGCAATACCGAGGCGATCCCTTTTGTTGTGTAAATTCTGCAGCAACATATTTACGGAGGCAGTAAGCTATCACGTGACACATATCACACGTGGTATTTTAAATGGCTTGTTTGTGTTTCGTCATTGTTGGACCTTATCCTTATATTACACTAGCTGTACATAAGCAGTTTTGATATATATATATATATATATATATATATATATATATATATATATATATATATATATATATGATATATACAAATATAAATGTTTAGTAGCAAATTTGTAATCAAAACCAAGTTAGTTTATATGAATCAAATTTTCGATACTTTGTAGGTAAGAAATGATTGCATCGATGCAATCTATCCGAAAATGACTGTATATTTTATATGTAATGCTTCATAATTAATTACACTAAAAGGAATTGTACTTACGTCAGCAATTAAAATTAAAAAAAGTAAAGTATAGTACACTTAAGTAATATGCTAAGCAAAATTTGGACTATTTTTTAAAAATGTGCATTAGTCAATTAATGCCTTAACGTCCATACTTTGGACTAACGAAGACGATGAGTTGGCTTTAACAGAGAGTAAATCTTACCGTAGTAACATCTTTTCGATCATATGACCTTGAGGTGTTCAAAGTCATTTCGATTGCTGAGACCTAATCGATTAAATAACTCAAAATATATTAATAATATGATCCAAAAAGTGAGCAAACAACAACACCTAACTATTTGGAGGTAGAAGTGTTTTACCAAAGTTAACTATGAAAACAGACTCAATTATTCATTATAGTCTGAAACACGAGTCTAGCCCGCTGACGATCCACCAATAGCGGGAGAGCGCGGTGTTGTCACGTGGCCCCGAATAGGCACTTTTTAATATAATTCCTATTCACACATATTCAGTTAATAGTGGGAAAGCAATTCCTGCAAGAATGCTTCTCTTCGATTTGTCACATCCTTCAACGGACTAGCTATGAAAGGTATAGTACTGAATCACTGTCATTAAACTTTGAGGTACTCATAAGATCCGTGTAAAAAGCATTTTGTAATTAAAAAGAATTTTCAAAAGATATGACCCACCTAGCTATTTCTAATTCTACATAGTCATTTGGAGCTAGAAAATGACATATTGAAACATTTTTTAAAAATTGGAAAAAAGAACACGCATACTTACAATGATGGCCTAATGTAATTATTACAAGGTTACCAGTTATTTTATTATTATTATTATTACATTAATACGATATTAATAGCTAAAAACAAACTAAAAGTGTTACAAAATACTAATATTAAGTGAATGCTTAAAACTGGCAGGCGCTGGATAGGCAATCTGGTTACTTGATAAGGCGTTAAATAGGCAAAATACATACATCGTTTCATATTTATATTTTTAAATATCTTAAGATTAATATGTAACAACATTTTGAAAAACGAACTACTGAAAGTCCCCTGTTACATTCAGAAATAAATTTAAAAGTTTTTTGTAAAACTTCTCTAATAATGATAACTTTTTGATAGAAATCCCAGAAAAGCTTTATCCCTTCTACAATTTGGTTCATAAGCTAGATAAATGAAAAAAAATAGAAAACTAAAAAATGATTAATTTGTGTTTCTAATGTAGACGGGATCAAAGAGAATAGATTACCGACAATAGAAGTAAGTAGTTTTCTAATAAAATATTATTTTTTTCCAATTGCTTTTTTCTGTAAAGAGAGCACTTCTTCCAATATAAAATGGTCAAAATTGTTCTAAAATGACGAATTTAGTTAATAATATTTCTAAATTCAAAGCAAAAGTTCTTTTTATTTTTCTAAGTCAAAAAACTATGACACTTTTGAAATATCCAGTACGTTAAATTTTTTTTTATTTTTTCAGTTTTTGAATTAAATAAATAAGCAACATTTTATTAAATTTTTATCTCACAATCCGGTATTAAATTGAAATGAAAATAACAAAAATTGAATAACATTTACATTTTTATAACCGTTTTTGTTGATAATTATATATTTTTAAAATACAACGTATTACAATTTTGAAATTTGTTAAAACTCTTACGAAAAAGATAATAATTAGAAAAATCCAGAAATATTTAAAATACTTGTTGAAGAAAATATTAATTTATGAAATTTTAATTTCAGTGACGCAATCTGTCGAAATTTTCTCGGAATTTCGTTTCAACTTTTAAACTTAATTAGGCAGAAATGTTCATCTGAAAACGAAGTAAACGTGAAACATCTCGAGGCGGCAATTCTTCAAATCATTAATAAATTAATTAAGATGTACAAACCTAACCTAACATAACCGAACTAGAATTCGGAAACTCAATAAACAACTTGAAACGTCAAGTTCGTTTTGATTCTCTTTTATAATTATTGTTTTACATTTAGTTTATTTTATAAGATATAAAATGGAAATACTCGACAGCAGTCCAGAATTTGATTTTAAAACTTCCATTAAATGCGAATTACTTCAAGTGTACTAGATCATTAAAAGTGGGAATAATTTATAAGAATTGAGTGCTTATAGTTCGAATCATTTATCGACAATATTCACAATTTTTACCAAATTTACTGTTTTAGCTGATTTTTTTTTAATTGATCTGTGAAACAACTTTCGTCATGCGTGAAGTTACCTAGTCTGCTAGTATTACCTCGGACGGTTCAGGGTTTTTCTTTCAATAGCATGACACTCCGTATAAGACATTAAACTATTTTGGCTTCTGTTACAGTTCCGCCAGATATCCTCGACTACCCAACCAGTACAGATATGGTAGTCAGAGAGGGTAGTAACGTAACAATGAAATGTGCTGCCTCAGGTTCCCCCACTCCTAACATCACGTGGAGACGAGAAGGGGGTGAATCCATCCCAATAACGAATGGACAAGAAGGTATACATACAATACCATAGCATGTTTAGCAGTAAGAATAGAATTAAACAATAGAACCTACTCGTAACAACACACCATTGATTGAGTACCTTGTCCGTAAGGGGGGGGTTGGCACAGAAATTATTCAGAAGTCATTTGAGGACAAAAATGAGCTGTTTTAGCTGAATTTGTCAAAATTTGAATTCCTCTAGAAAAAGTACATGCAGTTTTGTATAGTCGTTTGTATAGTCTATAGAAATTATGCAATATACACTACACAAACGTTCTCGTATTCAATTATTTTTCTACAAAATACAATTTGGAAGCAAACAGAAAAAAAAACCCACCAAACTAGCCTAATTTACTGTAAAACAAATTATAAAATTTTATTTATACGAGGTGTGTTCAGAAAGTAACGAGAATTTTAATTTTTTGAACAAAATATTTATTTATTCTTCTACATTGATGTTGTCGCCTTCAACATCTTCACTTCTGATCCGCAAACGTAGGGTGATGTCTAATTGCTCTCACGGTCAGGGGGATTTACGGATGTACATAAAAAAGACGGTTGAATTGACCCCACGGTCAGTTCGGTAAGGTTTGTATTGGTACATAGAACTGATCGCAGTGACAATTTTAGGAAATCAGTTTCTTATACGAGGTGTGTTCAGAAAGTAACGAGAATTTTAATTTTTTGAACAAAATATTTATTCATTCTCCTACATTGATGTTGTCGCCTTCAAAATAGTGCATTGGAGATTATGCACTTGTCCCAGCGCTTCTTCCAATCCTCGAAATACTTCCCAAACTCGATCTTTGAGATAGACTTTAGTTCTTCCAGCGATGCGCTTTTAATGTCATCTAAGGCTGTAAAACGACAGCCCTTTAAGTCACACGGAGCCATGTCTGGCGAATATGGAGGCTGGGGCATCGTTACAGTACTGTTCTTAGCCAAAAATTCACGAACAAGCAATGAAGTGTGAGCTGGTGCATTATCGTGGTGCAAAAGCCATGAATTGTTTTTCCACAGATCCGGGCGTTTTTTCGGATTGCTTCACGCAAACGGCGTTGAACTTGTAGGCAGTACTCATTATTGACTGTTTCACCTGGTGGCAGAAAATCATGATGCATTATGCTATTAATATTGAATAACACAATGAGCATAACCTTCACGTTCGACCGCACTTGTCGAGCCTTTTTCGGTCTTGGCGAGCCAGAATGCCTCCACTGGGATGATTGAGCCTTAGTTTCAACGTCATATTCGTAAACCCATGTTTCGTCACCTGTTGTAATACGTTTCAGTAATTTTGCATCGTCGTTGACTTCATTTAGTGACTCCTGAGCAACTTCCATTCGCCGCTGTTTTTGTTCAAAATTCAATAATTTTGGAACGAATTTTGCTGCCACGCATTTCATACACAAAACATTGGAAACAATGTCATGACATGGTCCAATCGATATGTCAACATCATCAGCGACCTTTCTAATTGTGATTCGGCGATTGTTCATAACCATTTCTTTCACTTTTTCCACATTTCATCGGTTGTTGATATGCTGGAACAACCAAGGCGTTTGTCATCTTCAACGTCTTCACGGCCTTCTTGGAAACGCTTATACCACTCGTAAACTCTTGCTTTACTCATAGCAGACTCACCATAGGCCTTTGTTAACATTTCACACACTTTGTTACACTTTATTCCATTTTTTACGCAAAATTTGATACAAATTGTTTTATCCATTTCTTTTAACAAACGAAAATCGCCGAGCTCATAAAAACACGTGTAATCTTAGTGGCTGTCACAGACAAAATCAACAATGAAAACAGCTGAAAGTTTTATCATACTTCAAGGGCATGACATAAAAGGGCCAACATAATAAAAAAAACTGTTTGACAATCGGACTCTCCAAACCCGCGAAATTTAAAAATTCTCGTTACTTTCTGAACACACCTCGTATATGTAAAGTCTTAACAGAGAGGAAAAAAATATGGTTTATAGGAAATCGAAAAAAAAATATGATGGTGGTCAGCGTTAATTTTTGTTTTTTTAAAATTTTGTTTAAACCTTAAATTTTCTACTTCAAATTTCGTATAACAAACTGAGTATACGAATCTATATATATAATCAAAATCAGGAATTTTTCACAAATGGTATCTTTTACATTTTTATTAGATGCATGAGAAAAAAATTTGATCAAAATTGTTAGCGTAAAATCAGAGAAAATTTAATTTTCGACCAAATAAGCGAATTGCAAACCGGAAAAACAAACCGTCATTCGAACTATCTGAAAACGGATATATCGGAAAATATTAATATCGATTAACAAACTGTTTTTATTTGTAAATAAATTGAGTAAGTAAAAACGTCCTAATCGTTATTAATGTAACCGATAGGTAAACAAAAATATTTTCCGAATCATAAGATATTGTTTTACTTTTTTTTAAAAAACCGCTTTTTAAATTCATAAATGATGACAAAACTTGTTACTTTTACAATTAGTAGTGCAAGCAAGTGAAGATTAAACAAGTTAAAAACTTGTAAAAGAATAACAAGTAATAAGTTGCTGTTAAACACTTTCGGGCAACAAAATGTAAAAAATAAAATTTATAAATTCGTTACAAAAATAATGCCAACGTAAACAAAACAAATATCCCTTAGTATATCACCATCATTCAGCCCTATTGTTTAGGGTTATTTCCCGACCCAAAGGACATTGTCCTCTCTTTGTCCTGCCTTATTCTGGTTGGCTACTTGTCAACGCCTTCCATCTTCCTATTTTACGTTCTATTCTTGTTTGTTACAATTTGTGTCTTTACAATTTATTTGATTTACACTGAAAACATTGTTGCTGAACAAACGTGTTTGTGAAAATGTATAAGACCATTTGGGCGATATTATTAGCGAATTTGAAAGAAAAATGAGCGATTGGAGCGGCCATCGTTGTAAAACCCAGGTTCTGACCTTACAGTGAGCTATTGAGCTTGCTAGAATACATTTTGGAAGTTATATATATATATATATATATATATATATATATATAACACTAAACACAAAATATGGTAAGATAAACAGAGTCAAGCACTTAAAATATCTGGGAGAAATTCTTGAACCCACAGGTGGCGAGAAGGCTGCGCAAAAGGTTCGGCTACTGAGAATGAAGAGGGTTTTTGGTATAACGCGTGATATCTACAATAAGAGATGTATGTCGACGCACAAAAAAATCAGACACTACAACGCAGTCATAAAACCGGAGGTATTATATGCAAGCGAGACGCTAGCACTCCACACAAAAGCTACCATGGAGGGTATTTTGAAGGAAGAACGCAAAATCTTGAGGAAGATCCTTGGTCCGAGATTAACAGAAGATGGATACAGGTTGCACTCCCGGAAGACCACAGAGAAGATATCGAACCTGGCAGCAGATATCAGAAGAAGGAGGCTTCGGTTCTATGGACACATCAGTAGACTATCAACAACGAGACTTGCCAACAGAATCCTTCAGTATATACAAGGTGTCAAATTAACAACGTCGTGGATCGCACAAGTCAGAATAGACCTACATGACGCAGAAATAGACTCAACAGATGTTGAAGATAGGCACGCATACAGGAGAAAGATGCTCGGTTGGAAGGACCCAGAGAATGAAATCCCAAAGGGAGCAGGGGTAAAATGGACGGAGGAGCGGAAGAGGATCCATGGGGACAGGATGAGGGAGGTGTGGAGGATTAGAAGGAACAAGACATGAGTCGGAGTGCTTTGCGTGATCCAACAGGGTCTATGCGCAGATAATAATATATATATATATATAACTATTTATCAGGAAAAGCTGCTTCGGTGGCCTAGTTGATAGCGTACTGGGTTTTGACCCCGAGGAACTGGGTTTGATTCCCGGCCAGGGCTTGGCATTTTCATACGCTTTAAATCATCCCATCGTTTGCATTAGCCAAAGTTTGCACAATAGTCGGACGTTAAAAAAAAAAAAAAATTGCAGGAAAATTATTTTAGCTGTTTCAAAATAAGTACGTTTGAAAACTCTCATGAAAATTTAAACTGTTTATTTACACCAATTTGAAAGTCAGTTTGGATTCACAATTCGCGTTAAAACGAGCATAAATTAATCTTTTACATTTTCAAATTTTATTACAAAATAAAATCAATTTTTGAATATTTGAAACTGGAAAATCAGATTTTTAAAAATATGTAAGATAAAAATCGAATGTTAGGGTCAACTTTCATTGCAAAATTAAATTTCAAAACGTTTTATTTGTGATATTATTTTATTTTACTTTCAAAAAATTTACTATAAATCGCCGGCGAGATTGCGAAAGTGATTATTTGGAATGGTAATAATGTTAAAACGTTTTAATGTGTATTAATATATGTAAGTTGTTTTTTAAAGTTAGATTGTTTCTAATGATTGACTTTGAATTAATATTTAAGTAATTTGTTTTTTTGTTTGCAGTCTCCAGCATCGAGGGATCTGTCTTCAACGTGACTCGAGTGAATCGCCTCCACATGGGAGCCTATCTCTGCATCGCCTCTAACGGAGTCCCGCCGACTGTCAGCAAGAGGATACTCCTCATCGTACACTGTAAGTATTCCTAAACAGGATGCAGGGGCTGGACTGTCTGAGGTAGGTAAGGAATCGGGTCAGTTTGTGTCTCCACACTTGCCCAGGTCGTAAGTCGGAGACTGGAGATATTGCCGAAAGCAACGTTAAAGTTGATCCCTGGTCTTCATTAGGTTCATTGGTGTAAAGTGTAGACGTCAAGGAAAGAGGAAGAAGAAATAAATAATAATTTCAAAGATGATCACGTGACAAACTTTATAAATTATTTGTTTAACATCCTAAAGCGTTTAATTTGAAAATAAGTTTACTTTACCATTTTACTTTCCTTTTTTCCATTTTTTTACCATTTTACTTTCCAGGACTACGCGTTTCTCCATCATTAATTGCTT
>CM040188.1:63432938-63457938 GCA_022606455.1 Callitettix versicolor | reverse complement strand
TTAGTATCTTGAGCTAAAAACGATGTTTTTTACTTTTAAGTCTATGTTGATTCTCATATATTTTTTAAAATTGACATTTAGAACTGTTGTTCATTTCTAGAAACTGTTTTTAAAATTTTTTTATGAAGTTCGTTTCTAACTCTCTTTATTTTGTGCTTGAAGTTAGTCTATTGGTACCAATATTACAAATCAAGGGTAATATATATTATAAAACAAATATTTTATTTAAGAGCTTTAAAAAAAAATCTTAGTTTCTCAAAATTGTTGGTTAATTATTTTACTCATTAAAATTATTATTTTCACTTATAACCACAATATCAGAAAAAATTGAACGATGTTTCGGTTTGGCTTTCAAAATAAGTTTTTCTTGGAAATAATTGCATGAGAGAAAGTTTGTTCAATGTTTTCGTGCGATCATAAATTTGTTCATGCAATATTCAAAGTACTTTATATGATTATGCGTACAGTATCGTTTAACAAATGTAATAAAATTCAATAGATTTACAAAGTATTTTATTGTGATTTATTTTTATTGTAGGATTATGTACATTAAATATATATATATATATATATATATATATATATATATATATATATATATATAATATTAAAGATACTTTACGTTTTACTATTACTAGAAGCGCGGTAAGTTCAAAGTTTTTTACCTTGATCGTTGTAATTTTTAATTAGGGCTGCTGTATTGTTTTTTCGCAAGAATTGACGAATATTTCCTTTTATTTGTATATAAAATTATGTGTTTCAGACAAAGTGCCCAAAGGAAAAGAAATAGATTCACTTATTCAAGGACCGAGCGCCGATTCTCCCAGACATTCCAGGAGCAGTCACTCTTGCGTCAGTGTATCGGACAGACACACACACATATATATCAGTACAACAGGGATATTGGCTGTAATGCATTGCTTTAGAAGTCGGATGTAGTTTTCCTCTCGGGCCAGCTTCGAAACAACGATTGAATAGATATTATGAGCGGCAAACAGCTGCTCACGGGACGTGATGGAAGCGAACTTCTGCAATTATTTTTTTAAAAAATTTACTATCATTTGAAAACTTGATTGAACCGCTATTAAATGTCTATATAACATTAGCACTTTAAATTTTCAGTGAACTACGTGATTGTGAAATCATATTGAAAATAAAAACTTAAACGGTTGGGTTTTTTTAAAAAACATTTTTAAATAACTATCATTAAAAAAATCCAAGTTTGAATTGAATCAGCATAAAGTAGCATGTAAAACTTTGAAATTAAAATATGAACGATAATTCTAGCAGCAGTTAAATTTATTTTACGGAAATTGAAAAATATAAATCATTAATTTATCTGATTTTAAAACAGTTTTGAGATAAAAAGTTATGACTTTTTTAAAATGACCAAATTTTGAAAAATTCAACTGATTTATCTGGATATGTTAAATAAGAAAAACATAATTGTTGTGATTATTTGAAATTGATAACGACCGCTAAAATAGTGATCTAAAAGAAGGTGTTCAATACAAGGTCATACCACGATGGTTACGATTCTAATAAAGCTTTACTATTAAGTACAACAGGTTGGCACCTGACTAACTTATTACACTGTTACAAGTTACAATAACCAGAAGAGCAAAACTATTTATGAAACGTGTTATTGTCATGCTCATTAATTTAAAGAAATATTTTTTTTAATAAAGACAGTTTTTTATGGATCAGCTGGAACGCTCTAGAGAAAAAAGCTATGGAATCTAGGAGAAATAAAGTTGAATTAGCCTTACAACTTACCAAGCACACATACAACAAGAAGTCCCTCTCCTGGAATACAAAGATAAGGCATTATCATACTGTAATTAAACCATAAGCCTTATATGCAGCTGAAACATTATCTCTCACAACCCAGGGCCCACTTGAAAGGCTGGAGATCAAAGAATGAAAGATATTACGAAAAATCTTAGGCCCCAAATTCCGTAACAACCAATTACTCCACATTAGTAATGAAACTCTTTACCAAAAAATTGAAACACTATCAGACACAATGAGAAAAAGGAGAATTGATTTTTATGGGCACATCCTCCGAATGGACAAAAATAGGCTAACCAAAAAGATATTTGACTACTTTCGCAATAAAAGAGCCAAACCACTTTGGTTTAGAGAAACGGAGAAAAACATAACAGAGCTACAAATCACTGACACTATGCTCATGGACAGAAGAGCCAAAACAATAACCAAGGACAAGAAGCAACGGTTCCAGGGCAAAGTCAAATCCAAGCGAACGATCCAAATCTCTGACGAAGAAAGAAGAGCAAGATCACAGCGTATGAGACAATACTGGGCTACGAGGAAGGCACAGAACATTAAGAAGTGATTGATTTAGTGTATCCCAAAGTTGGGTGAAACAAATAGAGAGAAAGACAGTTTTTAATCAGTTGCATTAATAAAGAGAAAACAGTTTTCGCCATTAATGTAATTCAAAAAATGGTAAAATATTGTTTGTATGAAAACTTATTTTAATAATTTTGTATTTAGGACATTGTTAAACAGTAATACAAGGATCTAAAGGACGAAAAATACAAGAAAGCAAGAGTATTAAATTCAAGGAATACTAGTTTGAAAAACAGATAACGCAATGAAATTTTTATACTCGTTATTCATTTACAAATAATGTAATGTAATATTGACCGCAAAATTTGTCGAACATGTTACGACATTTGTAAATAAAAATGTCCTGAACATTAATAAAACATCAATAACACAACTTATAAATTAAAAATTACTACTAGTGTAGAGATGTGTCTGTTGGTTTAGTTTCATAAAAAATACTGGATGGGACAAAATTAATTCAAGGAATTCAAGCAGCGAAAATTTAAATAATGTAGAAATAAAAATAAATTGTGAGAAAGAATAAAGAATTTATAAAAAAGATTTAAAAACTGTTTTCGAATATATAAGTAAAATTTTGAAATCATTACATATGAAATTTAAAATAATCGTAATTAAAGCATTCATATAATTTAAAATGTTTGATATATTAAATTATTTAATTGTTTCTTAATTATATTTATGTTATAAATTTAAATACTAATAAATATACAAACAAATATACATTTTAAAATAAAAAAAATTCTCTACAAAAATCAAATGTTAACAAATACTGTACGCAATGAAAAGTTAATATAACAATTCTGTTAAAATTTAAACGAGTTGTCACGGCTAATCGTAAATAATTCATTCTCTTAGAACATTCTTTCTGTACACAAATTTTAATTAATTATAATTATGAATTGAGTGATTGTTATTAACATAAATTTCTTTTTCTGTTAGGAGTAAGCCTGTTATTATTTTGTTGATTAAATGCATCCACCTTTGACGAGATTACCTCCATTATCAAACATTGTTGCTGTAATTTTTGTCATATCACAAACTCATCTGTGTTTTTTAATACCAAGCATCACAATTACAGATTTATTGTTTTTTTAATAAATTTATATTGCAAATACACGGCACTCAACTAACTGGCAGAGTCATTTTTGGCACGAAATATGTGAGGTTATGTTATAGTTTACTTACTTATCTATGTAGCGACCAAGTACTACACAAATCAAATCCATGATTTACCACCTGACACACCTTGTACATTGATATTATCCCCGATGTAAATTTAACTTACTATTTTGTAAA
This sequence comes from Callitettix versicolor, assembly GCA_022606455.1. NCBI lineage: Eukaryota > Metazoa > Arthropoda > Insecta > Hemiptera > Cercopidae > Callitettix > Callitettix versicolor. The sequence continues at coordinate 63,454,269 of CM040188.1, read as the reverse complement.
TAGTTCTCTAATATGTTTTATTTAAAAACAGTTTATAGGCCTGTTTATTTATAAATATATGTTTAATAACAAGCTTTATACTGTTTACAAACAGCCAAATTAAGAGAGATTAAACAGTTCGAATGATATATTGACCAGTTATGCAAGACTGAATTGTTCTAGAATCCACCACGCCCTGACCTGATACGTGGCATGGTTCTTTGTAAATAATTGTCACTGATTAACAAAAATAATGTAAAACTATTCATTGTTTTAATATAAAATAAAAAAGTGTTAAATGTAATTATTCAGTTGTTTTATTTAATAATTCCAGGATCATCTACTATGCAAGGTTACATTTTGTGTGTAAAGAAGTGTAACCGATTACAGTTTACAGAAATGGTGCTTTTCTTGTTTACAGGTCACAAGACATTGACGTTTTATTTAATTACTTTAAAAAATAAGTTTGTTAGATTTTATCAAAACCGTTGCAGTCTGTTTTGACAAAGATATCTTTAAGATATAGAGTAACGTTTATTGTAAATTCATAAAAAATGGTTAATTCCTTTAGTTTCTGGTGATGTGAACAGATAAATAGATATCAACAAAGCAAACACTATTTTTTTAATTTAGTGAACCTCAAATTTTTATATTTATAAAAGTAACAAAATCAGTGGTTCTTATGTTAATCAGGTATACTTTAGTTTCTGTATAAACTATGCTTTTCTGTTTTTATTAAAAGTGAAATTTCACAAACAATAAATAAAAGATGAAATTTTCAAAAAAAAATTAAGGAATATTCTAAAAAGTGATTGTTATAATATGAATTAATCTATAAATTTATTTAATTAAAGAATTACCTACTTTTTAACGCATTTTACTGTAAAGTTTACAACAAATTCTTGGTCTAGGCTATTCATAAGTGGTTTTATCTGTTACCTAGCACTCTAGAACATTTTAGCCTATATAAAAAAATACCAATTATAATTAATCAATCAAGAAATTTATTAAAAAGTATATTACAAAATATTAACTTGTGTCTAAAAACCAAACTTCAGGAGAATCTAACACGAAGCCTCAAATATTCCTTTCGAAGTATGATCTAAGCCATTGAGCAAATATTATGAACGCTGGTCAAAACTAGTCTAAAAACAAAAGTAGGCTTTATAGTTAAAAATGAAAGCTAATGTATTATGAATGGAATATTGGGGACTAAAGTCGATTAGGCAAAACTGATTTGTCTCTTCAAATCCAAGGTAATACAATTTTCAAAACAAGTCATAATCACGTTAAAACTCAATTTTATCGAATCCGCTTCAGACTGATGACGTAGTTCCCGTTTTATTGTTTTATTCACAAAGCTATAGAAGGATAACTTTTGTTTGCTCGGGTTCGAGTGGACTGAAGAGGAATTCGGCGCAATACAGGCCATCAATTACAGAATGTACAGGACAATATATTATGATCGGGGCAGCGGAATCGCTTTATTTGTTAGCAAAGTGCCCCACTGATTGATTATTGCAAATTGCATCAAATCCATTATACCATCAAATAGGTTAAGTATTGATTGATTATATTTATTTTGCAGATACAAGATTCAATATTTGTATTGGGCGCGTGTATTGGCGCTTCTGTTTCATTGAAACATGAAACAATCAATGCTAAATTGTTCATTTATTTGTATTTCCACGTGTTTGGCAATTAACTGAAACAATTTTATTTTACGTCCTTTATACGTGAAATTTATATTTAGAAAATATTTTATTGAGGGTAAAATGAAAATTCAGTTTTAATTCAATCTAATGCTTCTTATCTATTATCGATTTTGATTTTTAGAAATCACTGTAAGGTAGTAAGCTCACTTATCAATGACCTGTAATACGAGCTGTTACAAGATGCTTTCTCTGCGGCGTAACGGGTGCGAATTTCCAAAATATTTTTTTCAACTTACAATTGTTTTTGAAATTCTATTTTCACCATTGCAATTAGCATTAAAATTGGCGTATATTACCGTTTTAAACTTTAAAAATTATATTAAAAAAACGAAAGTGAAACAGAGAGGGAGAGAGGTGGAGAGGGGGAGATGGAGATCCGTCAAATTAAATGTCTTAATTTCAACGGATTTTGAAATTTAAAATGCTACTTTATGCAGTTTTTAGTACTAAATACGATGGTGATTGTCTTTAAAAAAATGTAAGACGACAGGCGATTTTGAAAGAAAAAAATTGTCATAACTGTTAATAAAATTTTGCTGGTTAACGCTTTATAAAGCTCTATGGTGGACAAAAACACTGTGCTCGTTTTTAAAAACTTAATTTATTTCCGTTCTACTTTCAAAGCCTAAATTTTAAATCAATCGAAAACGCTTGGTCATTTTATTGAAAACACATATTTTAAAATTTTGATATAGAAGCTATAAATTTGTTTCCCAAAAAAACTACTGAATCAAAAAAGCTGTGTTTAGTAACAGCTTTGTGTTTATACACAACGACAGAAAATAATTTATATGGAAGTTGGTTAGTAAATGTGTTCTGTTCGTATTTTAAAGCAATTATTCTTGTTTGTTTTAAATTTTGTCATTTTCGTAAAAACTATTATGAATTTACGAAAATAAAATCTTATCTAAATCGTCTTTAACGATTTTCATGAAACTTCGGTAAAAACTAAGTACTCTAACAAAAAAAATTGTTTTGTCAGAAATTTTACAAAAAAACATTGATCAGGATTTATTGTCAAAATTGATAGACCACATTTTGCTTAGATCTTGTTAAAAATAAAAATGTCAGATTAAGTTCAGTATTGCGCTTAACTTTAAATTTAACGAGTTTATGGTTGTAAAGTAAATCGAAACCATCAAATATTTACCAAAGCAGACGATGTGTTTTTTAAAATATTTTTTTTCGAATTTATTTTTTCTGTATCTAATTTCTTGAAATAAAATGAGTTATAAATGTTAAAATCTTGCAAAATTAGAGCAAAAATTATTATTATTACATAATAATTAAAATGAAATATTCACTTTGACAGTAAGATAACCGTATCAGTATAAGTAGACCAACCAAAAGAAAGACACGAATAATAATAGAGGAGAGAGAGAGAGGGAGAGAGAGGGAGAAAGAAGGAGAGTGATGAAGAATGAGAAAGAGGGAGAGAGAGGGAGAGTGATGAAGAATGAGAAAGAGGGAGAGAGAGGAGAGAGAGAGGGGGAGAGAGAGAAGGGGGAGAGAGAAAGAGGGAGAGGAGAGAGGGAGAGAGCAGAAGAGAGAGAGAAAGAGGGAGAGAAGGAAAAGAGGGAGAGAGAGGAAGAGAGAGGAAGAGAGAGAGAGACGGAGAGAGAGTGAGATAATGAGAGAGAGAGAGAAAGAGGGAGAGGGGAGAGATGGAGAGGGAGAGAGGGGGGAGAGAGTGAGGTGGAGAGGGAGGAGAGAGAGGGAGAGAGGGAGAGAGAGGGAGAGAGAGAGGAGAGATAGGGAGATGGAGAGGGGGAGAGAGGGAGAGAGATGGGGAGAGAGGGAGAGGGTTAGAGAGATGGAGGAGGGAAGAGAGGGAGAGAGTAGGAGGAAGAGAGGTAGAGAGAGAGGGAGAGAGGAGAGAAGAAGAGAGAGAGAGGAGAGGAGAGAGAGGAGTGAGAGAGAGAGAGAAGAGAGAGAGTGAGGGAGAGATAGGGAGAGAGTTTGAGAGGAAGAGAGAAAGAGAGACACACACAGACACACACAGAGAGAGAGAGAGAGAGAAGACACACACACACACACACATATATATATATATATATATATATATATATATATATATATATATATATATATGTGTGTGTGTGTGTGTGTGTGTGTGTGTGTGTGTGTGTGTGTATCCTAACAGAATAATTGTTTTTACAAATCTATAAAATATCATATTAAGTTAAACCAAACTATAATTATATATGCAAAATACAAATAAAACGCTTTAGAACTAATGTAGTGGAATGACACTGTGTACCTAATAACGTTAATTAAACCAATGAAGAATTATTGGAGTCGCACACACAAATGACTTTACAAGCACACACAGCTGATAAATCCTCCGATCACAGATCCAAAGTGAATCACAAATACTAAACTTTCAAAGCAAATGCAAAAGTCAAATTCATTTCTGCAACAATTCATACGAGCCACTTCTGGTATTCAAATATAAAAGCTTTTATTCAACGTAGAGAGTAAAAGCTTTTGTCCATAAAACTGTGCGCGACAGAGCCTGGCTCGAGGCTAGACATGTCACGCTCGCTTCGTTTTATAGTTGTGTTTAAAATTAGCCTCTACGCTTCGTATAGAAAGCAAACACTGTTAAAAGCTGTAACACTAAACTTTAACTTTTCAATTGCTGTTAAAAGTCGTGGATTCCTAACGAAATCAATTCATTTTCTTTTTAACTACGAAAAAATAGTTTTTACTTTTTTTTGTAATTACGTGAAACAAGTTAATTTACGTAAACGTATTTTGTTTTACGACATATTTTATTTTTATTGCTATAATTTTATATATAATTATCAAGTTTGTAAATAACATGTGTACAAGATGTAATGGATGTGAATTCAAAAATATTTTTATAATAATCAGCATTAAAGGGTGCATTTAGATTACTTTAAATTTTTAATTTATTTATAAAAAAGGGTTTTAAAAATAATAACTTAAAGGATATATTTGATGGCTATGAAATAAATAAGTACTTTAAATGTTCTGATTTCACTGAAAGGTAGAAAAGTAATTCTAAATTCTTTGTTTTATACGTTGAAAATGTTAATAATATGTGTATGTGCACATTTGAAGGGCTGATCACAATTGCCTAAATATTTTTCTATTTAATCTCGAACACAAATTACTTAGACCCAATATTAGAGTTAATGCACTGGTTTTAATTACAAAATCCGAGTTATTACCGTATCTTGAGATATTAGTTAATTTTTCGGGTTTTTCGTTAACCAAATGTTCATGGCAAATTGTAAAAGACGGGAAAGTTAGTGCAATATTTTTACACCATTAATTATAGATGCCTTTGAAACTTTAAAACGTTATACAGCTCAACTTTTGTTTTACCATTCCCATTAATTAACGAAGCCAATTCACCTTAACTACACAAAGAACTATTTTTCATTTTGAAATTTATTCCTTTTATATTTTTATACTTTAATATTATGCAAATGAGTTCCACTTTCAGTAAATTCGTTTTGTTTTATGACACTAGACGGCCATTTTTTTATTTTCATTTTTACCGTTTTATTTTCATTAAATTCTCACTTGATTGCATATTAATTTACTAACTTCATAAACTGAGTAAACAGAGGATTTTCAAAAATATTTTAACTTTTTTTTTAATAGATCTATATTTTGGATGAAATTAAAAGTTAAATTAGTGGAGATGGTCGACAGAAGCGAAAACCAAGTAATTATGGTTTATCGTTAGTTTATATCTTATAATATTAAATAATGTGCGAGTGTGTGTGTGTGTGTGTGTGTGTGTGTGTGTGTGTGTGTGTGTGTGTGTGTTCGCGTGTGATTACAGCCAAATATATGGCACGCAGAGATCTGAATTTTTTTAACTTTTATGAACAAAAGAAGGTCAAACAATATTTCATAGACGATTTTTGAAATGTAATTCGATTTTTTAAAATTAAATATTCTAGTTGAAAATTATCCCTGACCTTTTCTTGACCTTTTTTAAGTTATTTTAATTTAGAAACAAAACAAGATTTACTTGAAAGTATTATCTCATGCAAAAAAAATATTATTTTTTTATTATTGCGGATGTTTAAGAAATATTTGTACATGTGATGTTATCAGTGAAAACGTTTTGCATTTGATGGGCAACACTGAAGACAGGGTTTGGTTAATAAAGTAACAGATCATTAAAGAAATTACAAAGCAAAATATTTCAAAAACTAATTTAATGTTATTGGTAAATCTAAATAATCACAGCACAGATTATTTAGATCTGTGATCTCGCTGACGTGATAGAAGTGAATTTCCAAAAGTATTTTTTTAATCTTTTATTTTTTTGATTTAATATTTTATTTTATTATTTATTATTTCTATTTCACCAACATAATCAGCTCAAAAATCCGCATATATTTTGTTATTAAAGTTTTTAGTACTGATTACACGAATATGAACCCTGGCCGCCGACAAAAACTCAACGGACCAGAAAAAAATCCGAAAATCCGAATCGGCGCCGTTAATTTCAACGGATATTGAGAGTTAAATATCCGAAAGTAAAAACGCAGATTGCGACGGTGAAATAGTATTTTCAAAAACACTGAAGACAAGAAAGTTATGAATTTCAAAATAATTTCCCGTTTTTCAAATATTATTTTCGTATTACAATAAACTAAATGTATCATAATTTTCTATCTGTATCCAGCCGTTAATACCTTTATTAATGATTATTTTCTTAGGGGACGTGGTTAACGCGTCGCTCGATCTTGTCTGACCAAATAAGGTCATTGGTTATCGCTGCTTCACAGTTTTGACTTGCATTACTAAATGCTATCTACAAACCAAAGTACCTTAGATCTCTTACTTATAAAACTGGAACACTGTGCAGTATACGACATAATTATAGTTTAAAAAAAAACAGTTTTAAAAAATTTCAAAAGAAATTCATAATAAAAATGTAAACATGAAGAAATAAAAAGAATAGTAAGTCGAGAATATTGCTTTGTTTGATTCTATTTTATATACGTTATGACAATTTAATAGAAATTAGCAGTAATAAGAGCTTCACTATTTAATAAACATTGCAGTTAGTTCTGACGAGATGATAAATACCAACATTTGAACATCAAATATCCCACAGCTAACGATTGTTATGAAGCACTAATAGGACCAACCATTATCGGTTATGAAGCAATCATTTTCCAAATATCCCACAAAGCAATTAAAACGTTTATAGCAGTGATTATTTTCCCTTATCATCTCGGTGAGTCCATAACGGTACTTTAACTCTTTTCCAGAATTTTTAAATTGCAGCCTACTTTATGTACTTTAATTACGGTATAAAAGACCAAAAATGTTACACAATATTTCTAAAAATATAAATTAGTTTTTCTAGCTTAGTTTAAAAATTACCGACAATGTAAAATAAACAATTAGGCGTACTTTTCAAAAACGCTTTGGTCAGGATTTCCTTGACATTTGGTTATACTTGGTTTATAACTCAAATTTGAAATTTAAAAAATTGAGGGTTGGAAGTGAATTGTAAAAATCATAAAATTAATCGTCACCTCAGTTATCGGAATCAAATCAGTCAACATTGCGTGATTGTATTATATATGAAAATAATGTTTAACAATCCCCTAAAGAAATAATCTAGATGTTAGGATCGGTACTTATTTAAAGGTTTCGATTTTGGGACTTACTATGATAACCGCTTTTAACAGCCCATTTTACAAAGGAAATTAAAATATATGTACACTATATGTACTATATTACTGTGGAGAAACAAACATATACTACTGTACATGTAAGAAGGCATGTATCTAAATTGCATACCCAACGCCTTAATATCTTTTACAAACTACTAATTTAATATTGCCCGTTTAAGTTGGATAATTTAGATTTTAGTAGTACTTGCAACGAACGTTTAGTAGTAGTAGTATTTGGAACATGTTTACGAAACAATGTTCTGCAACATTGTGCAGCATTTCAGTATGTTCCACAAATATGCATAAAGTAAAATTTAAAATTTCCGAATTACATTAAAATGTGAAGATTAAAACATTCCGCCAAAAAATTCATTTTTTAAATTTTAATATTTTTTTTGTGTTTAACGTCCGACTATTGTGCACACTTGGGCTAATGCAGACGATGGGATGATTTATAGCGTATGAAAATGCCAAGCCCTGGCCGGGAATCGAACCCGGGTCCTCGGGGTGAAAGCCCAGTACGCTATCAACTAGTCCACCGAGGCGGCTTAAATTTCAATAAGGTTTGTGAATATTTTATCACAGATTAAGTTGGTGAAATCATACAATGTAACGATTTCTTTAAGAATTGAAGTCGCCTCCATTTAGAACAACTTTTGCTGGATAACCTGTTCTAGCTATTGCTGTGTAACATGCCAAAAAAATCAATTGCCAAAACAAGAAAATGCACATAAGCACGCACGCACACACGCACAAATTTCAAGGTCATAGATAATATCACGATGACCGGCAACAAAAGGTCGGAAACGTTTGTCTGAAACAACTTTAGTTATTTAAAAAAGCAGAATGTTTATAAAAAATATTCTAAATTTTAAACGACCGTTTTGTCAGTTTTTATAGTGACCTTAAACACATTTAAAATCTATTGCAGAGTCCAATAAAATATTACGTGGTAGAGAACATTGTTAAAACTCTGTGCCGAGTAATCTACAGCAAAGCAGACAAGTTAATATAAAATACTATAACTGTAGATGTTGAAGGCAAGAAAATGCACATACGAACGCACGCACACACGCACAAATTTCAAGGCCATAGATAATATCACGATGACCGGCAATAAAAGGTCGGAAACGTTTGTCTGAAACAACTTTAGTTATTTAAAAAAGCAGAATGTTTATAAAAAAATATTCTAAATTTTAAACGACCGTTTTGTCAGTTTTTATAGTGACCTTAAACACATTTAAAATCTATTGCAGAGTCCAATAAAATATTACGTGGTAGAGAACATTGTTAAAACTCTGTGCTGAGTAATCTACAGCGAAGCAGACAAGTTAATATAAAATACTATAACTGTAGACGTTGCATGTTGTTATAAAAGCTTAGCATCCCCAGCATAAACGAAAGTCTTTAACCGTTATTGATGAGCCTGCATTGTATTCAAACTAAAGTGCTGTAAGCTTGATGCTTGTGTAAGACAGAGTCGAAAAGCAAAGCGGAATATATTATGCTGTTTTATTTACTAAAGTGTCGGCTTCAGTTTGTCATTTCTTTGAATAGAGTTCAAATTAATTGTAAAATGTTAACCCGAAATGAATTAAGAGAAATTAGAAATCAAAGTATAAAGAATAGGACAATGTTTTACTAAATAGTTTAAAGTAATTTCCTTGTTTCTTCCATTGCAATTTGTTTATAACTTCATTGTAAGTTAAAAAATAATTATTGGTTGTACGATCGTTACAATTTAATGACAAGGAGCTTTCTCGCTTAAGCGACGGAAGTGAATTCACAACAAAACCTTTTTTCGTGTACTTTTTTATTACAATATAATTACAATAACATTGTAACTAATTTTTAAATTAAATATTAAAAATAATATTAATATATTTAATATAATTATTATATAATATTTAATTACATAATTATATATTTATATAGTAATTATTTAAAATAATAAATTAAATATTAAAAAAATCATACTCAACACAGATTTTAACACTGTTCACAATTAGGATCAAAACAAATGATTTTTAAATAACTGAAATGATCGCCATTTTCAAGTGGTTGCTAGTACTTTATTGGGTAACGGATTTGTCTCAATATATTGATACTAAATCAAATTTTCTGTCTAGTTTAAATCAAGTTGATCGAAAATTTGCAAACGTTTTCAATACTGCCTTTGACAAAAATCCGTGTCAATTCAATTATTCAAAAAGGGTTCATTAAAAGGCGTTCACATTTTTTCCATATAAGAATATAAGAATATAAGAAAATATTTAATTCTAACCATTGTACCAAGCGAATTTAAAAATAATGCCCGTTAAATGATGGCTGTTAACAAACAAACAAACACACACACACACACACACACACACACACATATATATATATATATATATATACACAACAGTATTTCAGGCTGAAGTGATGTCCATTAATGACTGTGTTCGGGAGAACTTGGATCGGGGCTTCAAGAAGGCATTCATACCGATAGTCAGGCAGCAATAAAAGCACTTGCGGGTCCTATAATATAGTCCAATCTGGTCTGGGAGTGTTGGAGGAACCTTGACATTCTGTCCCGGGATAACCGGGTAACTCTTCACTGAGTTCCGGGGCATAGGGAAGTTGAGGGTAATGAGGAGGCAGACCGACTGGCTGGACTTGGACCTGCATCTGCGTTTATCGGACCTGAGCCGGCTTTAGGGATTTCTCTATCGTTGGCCAGGTCCGCTATTAATGGGTGGATTACATGTCAACACCAGGTAAGATGGGACAACCTTCATGGACATTCCCATAGTAAACGTCTCTTAAGCAAAGTTCCTTCTGGAGGAATCAAAGGGGCAGCAGATGTCCTGGGCAGAGCACAACTCAGGAGGATCATGGGGCTCATAACAGGGCACTGTGGTCTGAGGGTGCACATGAACAGGATAGGTGAGTACCACAGAGAAACCGTGTGTAGATTGTGCAGGAAGGAGGAGGAAACTGCAGGTCACATAATTTATGATTGTGAGGCTCTTGCTAGTAGGAGGCTAGGGGTTTTTGGTTTCCAAGACCCTAGGGATCTTAAGCAGTGTGAGCTAGTCAGTGGGTTGTTGGAACTTATTAGGAGCACCAATCTGCTGAACTAGGTATTTTAAGAGGTAATTTGCACAATAGGTCAGTCGATCGCAGTGCCTGGGGTTGAACAAATCCCTTTCTCTAGAATCTAATCTAATATATATACATATTGTGTGTGTGTGTGTGTGTGTGTGTGTGTGTGTGTGTGTGTGTGTGTGTGTGTGTGTGTGTGTGTGTGTGTGTGTTAGTACTATTACGTTAAAATAGTAGTCCGATTTGATTCAACTTGGCACAAAATTAATTTTGGTAACAGCTTGATCAAGTTCGTTGACCAACAATACTAATTCAACCGTTTCTAATTAGTGGACATTTAAACTTTTTTAAAAATTCATATTTATTTTTTCCTAATTATTTTCGAAATTCTGATTTTAATATTTAGCGATAAAACTGCCTTAATTAGAATTTTAAGTTTTTCAAAAATCAGTTTAAATTATTTATTTTGACTGTGCTCACGGTTTATTTGTTCAAATGACAATCAAATACAAATGTTGATGGTGCGAAAGTAAAATATTTAGTTTTTAAAATTATTGTTGAAACTAAATATCCTTCCCTTACATGAGGTCTGAACTTCTTTTACTAAAACGTGGGCTTCATTACCAGTATTTATTGAGACCCACGTTTTGGTAACGAAAGTTCAGTCCTCATGTAAGGTAATGGTAGTCCGGGTTAATTAGTAATGCTTAAATATAACAAAAACTAACTCACTTTGAATTTGTAAAAAAACCGTTAACAATTAATTTGATAATATTCATCCTCCCAAAATCTGTAAAAGTAAATGTGCAAAAACATTATAAATTGCTAAGTTTAATAACATCAGGCATATTTAGAATATCTCCAAATATCCTTCAGGAAAACAGAGATAATGCCAATAAGAAAGAACGAAAAAAAGTCGGTAACGATCGGTTAAAGATTACCGATAAATTTAAGTACTTGGGAGAAACTATTACCAGAGACCTCAGAGAAAAACCAGCAATACTTTACAAAGTAGCTAAATTAAGATCTGCCTTCTATTTGACACAGAACACCTACAAAAAAAATCGCTTTCTATAAAATCTAAACTTAGGCATTATAACACGATCATAAGGGCAAACGTAACTTACGCCTCGGAGACATTATTTAATCTAAAGAGCCAAAATAGAACGGAGGAGCTCCAGAGAATGGAAAGGAGAGTACTCCGTACAATTATTAATAAGAAACATTTGGTGGAGGGGACAGTACAGACTATTGCCGAATGCGGTCTTGTATCGGAACAACGAGCAGCTGACTAACATTTTTAGGAAAAGAAGATTGGCCTTTTTTGGACATCTAACTCGATTACCGGAGAGTAGACTTACGAAGAGATTATTGGACTACCAACTGAAGTGTAAAGTTAAGAACAATTGGTTGAAGGAGGTGGAACAGGACTTAGAGGAACTAGGAATAACCAAGGAGCAATTGGCAGGAAGGAGGGAAAAAGCGATCTTAAAAAGTCAGGAAACCCAATTACAGTTTAGGGTAAAACGTCCACGAAACGTAGTATATTCGGAAGAACTCAGACTTCAGAGATCAATAAGATTAAAAAAATACTGGGAAGAACGCAGAAAAACCAAAAGACTTAATTAAATAGACTGCGTGTGCTCCAATGTGGGCTTAAAAGTAAAAAAAGGCTTAAAAACATTATTTTGTTAAAATTGAAATATTTCCCAAAATATTAACAAAATAAATATGTATTTTGAATTATGACAATTTTAAATATACCATTATTTTATTTCTCTTTTCTCTCTCTCTCTCTCTCTCTCTCTCTCTCTCTCTCTCTCTCTCTCTCTCTCTCTCTCTCTCTAATAAAATTACCAACTTGGAAAATTTAAATCACACCGTTAATATATTAAAACTGAAATATTACCACTTAAACATTTAAGTATCAATTGGAATTTAATATTTGCTGAAAAACAACTTCTTCATTTAATTTATGTAAATAAATTCCTTTATTTTCTTAGTTTATTATTTGAAAACATCTTTGATTAAAAAATAAAATAAACAAAGCACAGCAACTAAGCTTGTTTTAATTAAATTCAGTTAATTACGCCATAAGTCAAAGTTTAGCAGTAGCTGACATCTTTCATTAAGTCTCCCTTATCTGGAAATAATGTTCAGTGTCAGAAGGCTCAGGGTTGCGGTTAGGAGCGGGATATGTGCACGTCTTGTCTCACATTTAAATTTTATTTAAGTGACTTGTACGAGCTATATTTTATCCCTTAGGAAACATTTTTAAAATAGAATTTTTTTTAAGACACGCTATGAATTTCTGTGTTAGAACTTTAGTTCAAATCAGTCACGTAATTTGTTTTTTTGTAATCGCTGTTCACCGTTTTTAAAATATTAAGTAATGGTTATTCAAAGCCTCAGAGAAAATCAGAACACGTTTTGTTTTGATTCTCTCTCTCTCTCTCTCTCTCTCTCTCTCTCTCTCTCTCTCTCTCTCTCTCTCTATTTTTCACAAAATGAAAAGACTAAAATTTTGACTCGGGGAACCTGAAAATAGTCTCCACATTTACAGATCAAACAAAATATCAAATTGAAAAAAATCACAATCACACTGATTGCCTTACACGTCTTGAGAATGTACGAACAAAAACCTGATAAATGTCTCAACATATATTTTATTCCAACATATATATTTTATTGTCTTCAACAGTTTTATTTTATATATAATTTTTGTTTTATTAGTTCACACTACCCCTTTATTGATTTTACTTGTTTTAATTATTTTATTACAGCTTTAACCACACAAAAAACATTACAAAAAATCAATTACTAGTTATTATTACTACAATTACTATTATATCCCTAACTTAATATTAAAACCGACTCGGTGGCCTAGTTGATAACGTACTGGGCTTTCACCCCGAGGACCCGGGTTCGATTCCCGGCCAGGGCTTGGCATTTTCATACGCTGTAAATCATCCCATCGTCTGCATTAGCCCAAGTGTGCACAATAGTCGGACGTAAAAATAGTAAAATAATTAAGATTTGTTCATCAAGCAAAGTGCATTTAAACGTAATAGTTCAATATAAACTATAATATGCTGTTTATATGCAATAATAGACTTGAATATTCAGGACAATGATTGTAGCAAGCCTCCAAGTTGGGGCTTAAGGGCAGATACTGCAGCCATTTTGGCGCCTCTTTGTAGACATTGCTAAGTCTTGGAGAAGCGTTTCTGTGTTACAATTTATTGTTTCCATTTATTGTATTGGTTTCTCTGCTCTTTAAGACGTACTGTTTTATTTGGAGACGTAAATACTTGAATTCTATTTCGTTCTTTGTTTTCAGTTTGTTGTTCGTAATTATAAAAACTAAAAAGATATGGTTTTTATTGTATTATTAGGTTTAAGACCTTACGAAATCTGTGTAAAAAAGTGTATGTTATCATAAACAATATGTATTAGTGCACACGTTTTTTTTTGGAGACGTAAATACTTGAATTCTATTTCGTTCTTTGTTTTTAGTTTGTTGGTCGTAATTATAAAAACTAAAAGATATGGTTTTTATTGTATTATTAGGTTTAAGACCTTACGAAATCTGTGTAAAAAAAGTGTATGTTATCTTAAACAATATGTATTAGTGCACACGTTTTATTTGGAGACGTAATTACTTGAATTCTATTTCGTTCTTTGTTTTCAGTTTGTTGGTCGTAATTATAAAAAATATGATTTTTATTGTATTATTAGGTTTAATATCTGTGTAAAGAAGGGTATATTATCATAAACAATATGTATTAGTGCACACACACACACACACACACACACACACACACACACACACACACACATATATATATATATATATATATATATATATATTTTTTTTTAACTTCCGACTATTGTGCACACTTAGGCTAATGCAGACGATGGGATGATTTATAGCGTATGAAAATGCCAAGCCCTCGCCGGGAATCGAACCCGGGTCCTCGGGGTGAAAGCCTAGTAGGTGGCTATTCACTAGGCCACCGAGGCGGCTCTCTCTCTCTCTCTCTCTCTCTCTCTCTCTCTCTCTCTCTATATATATATATATATATATATATATATATAATTATTATTATTATTATTTGCGTATAGACCCTGTTGGATCACGCAAAGCACTCCGACGCATGTCTTGTTCCTTCTAATCCTCCACACCTCCCTCATCCTGTCCCCATGGATCCTCTTCCGCTCCTCCGTCCATTTTACCCCTGCTCTCTTTGGGATTTCATTCTCTGGGACCTTCCAACCGAGCATCTTTCTCCTGTATGCTTGTCTATCTTCAACATCTGTTGAGTCTATTCCTGCGTCATGTAGGTCTATTCTGACTTGTGCGATCCACCACGTTGTTGATTTGACACCTTGTATATACTTAAGGATTCTGTTGGCAAGTCTCGTTGTTGGGAGTCTACTGATGTGTCCATAGAACCGAAGCTTCCTTCTTCTGATATCTGCTGGCAGGTTCGATATCTTCTCTGTGGTCTTCCTGGAGTGCAACCTGTATCCATCTTATATATATATATATATATATATATATATATATATATATATATATATATATATATATATATATATATATGAAACAATAATATATGAAACTGTTGGTTCAGTAGTTTCATTTTACGGTGTAGACACTCGCTAGGAAAATATTATCTAGAACTCAAATTCTAAAGCAAAAAAAAAAAGGAAATTATAGAAAGTGTTTTTACTTTTTAGGTTGCCCTCAGTGGGCAGTATAAAGTAAAAATAGCATAAATTAATAAAAGAGTTATTTCATTATTTTTTAAAATTCAACCCATAAGGTGTCGATAAATGAAACAAAATTCTTAAAATGGTTGCGTGAACGTGAATTATATGTTTTTGTAATGGGACGAATATAATTACTATAGATTTAGTCATTTTTAGCATCCGGCTACCCACGTACCTCTAGCTCATACTACTCTCACTCATACACTCAAGACACACGCTACATAGCTTGGTTAACTCTAAATTGTAAAGCGACCCATAGGGCCTACTGTTTGAGTGAATGACACCAGCCTAATAGTGTATCGAACGGAGACGTGGAAGACCTGGCGACCTCCAAGTATACTCACGGAAACAGAGCTCTGGGTGACAGATATAATTTTCATTAGCTACTCATTGGGAAACATGAATAAAAATTTTAAACAGAAAGAGTGGGATCTCACCGCTTTTAGCTGGCCAAATGGGGCACAACCTCCACGATAGGGGTCAAGATGGGGGGGATGTAAAGGGAATTAGCAGAGCACGCTTCTGCAGGCACCTCAATAACAAACTAGGAAATCACCAATTAGATGTGCGGGTTACACAGCTTGAAACCTGTCTAAATCCTAGACTTTACGACGAAAATAGGTTTGGAGAAATCGTCGTAACTGAGTAACTTAAGAGATACAGAAACGGGAGGAAAAGTCGCAGTGCAATAAGAAACCTAGACATTGATTTACTCATTCAGCGTAACTTTTAACTTTTAAGCATAACGTCTAGATAAAAATAAATCTATAAAAGCCAAAAATGCTTTAGTGGAACCACCGAAAGAGTGAATGCAAAACGTCTATAGCAATATCTTTAAAACCGCAATAGAGCTATAGCGTGCTAGGCTTTCACCACGAGGACCCGGGTTCGATTCCCGGCGAGGGCTTGGCATTTTCATACGCTATAAATCATCCCATCGTCTGCATTAGCCCAAGTGTGCACAATAGTCGGATGTTAAAAAAAAAACGCAATAGAGCTAAAACGTTTGGTACAGATTTGGGTCATACAGCAAGTGCTTACTGAAAAATAATTTCTGTAATCCAGAACATGAAGGCGTGAAGTGGATATAACCGATAAAACCAAGGTGCGCATGAAAATAACAAAATTGTATTATTATAGTAATTTTGTGCATTCGAATTTCAAAGGAGAAATCCGAAGTGTACTTTCATCAAATTGCAATCTTTATGAGCGTTTCTTTTACAATACTGGCTTTTGCTTTCGTTCATTCTTGTAAGGATTAAAACCAAACATACTTTACACGTGAAGCTGTACCGTACTGATGGTTCCGATTCTGCACAAACTTGTAATTTCACACTAACACATATTCACGATTGAGTGCAAACCCGAACTAAGCAATAAATAAATGACCTTGTTTGGCATTGCGGCAATAAATTGCACAACCATTCCATTCCGCACAGGCCAAAGTGCATTGTTTTAGCTCTGTACCGACGTGTTTACTGTGAAAACATAAAGTGAGATTGTTATAATATTCGATAATATTTATTGAAATTATGTTGTGACTGTGAAATGCTTCGAAATTATTTGTGTGAAAAATTCGAATTTTTTGTTCGTGGAATTCAAAACTTGTTCGGAAAAATGAATACGAAACCGCGACGAATTGCATTCTGAAACTTTTCAAGTGGGTTTTATTGGCACACGTCCGGTAATTTGTAAATGTTAAATTAATTACAATTAATTTTACGTGGCAAGAATGTGCGTTGAATTTTGTAGTTATCCTAATTAAAATTCTCAAAGAGTCACTCTTAAATAGGATATAGATCCTATTTAATGGATTATACTGGAAAGGCTATCCTGGTTTCAGCTATATCAGAGTCTACGAAATGAATGATCTTATACCTCAAGAACACGTTTTTGGAAGTTATATATATATATATATATATATATATATATATATATATATATATAATATATGAAACTGTTGGTTCAGTAGTTTCATTTTACGGTGTAGACACTCGCTAGGAAAATATTATCTAGAACTCAAATTCTAAAGCAAAAAAAAAGAAGGAAATTATAGAAAGTGTTTTTACTTTTTAGGTTGCCCTCAGTGGGCAGTATAAAGTAAAAATAGCATAAATTAATAAAAGAGTTATTTCATTATTTTTTAAAATTCAATCCATAAGGTGTCGATAAATGAAACAAAATTCTTAAAATGGTTGCGTGAACGTGAATTATATGTTTTTGTAATGGGACGAATATAATTACTATGGATTTAGTCATTTTTAGCATCCGGCGGATTCGGCTGATGGACTTAGCAATCCCACGTACCTCTAGCTCATACTACTCTCACTCATACACTCAAGACACACGCTACATAGCTTGGTTAACTCTAAATTGTAAAGCGACCCATAGGGCCTACTGTTTGAGTGAATGACACCAGCCTAATAGTGTATCGAACGGAGACGTGGAAGACCTGGCGACCTCCATGTATACTCACGGAAACATAGCTCTGTGTGACAGATATAATTTTCATTAGCTACTCATTGGGAAACATGAATAAAAATTTTAAACAAAAAGAGTGGGATCTCACCGCTTTTAGCTGGCCAAATGGGGCACAACTTCCACGATAGGGGTCAAGATGGGGGGGGGGATGTAAAGGGAATTAGCAGAGCACGCTTCTGCAGGCACCTCAATAACAAACTAGGAAATTACCAATTAGATGTGCGAGCTACAAAGCTTGAAAACTGTCTAAATCCTAGACTTTACGACGAAAATAGGTTTGGAGAAAGCGTCGTAACTGAGTAATTCAGAGATACAGAAACGGGAGGAAAAGTCGCAACGCAATAAGAAACCTAGACATTGATTTACTAATTCAGCGTAACTTTTAACTTTTAAGCGTAACGTCTAGATAAAAATAAATCTATAAAAGCCAAAAATGCTTTAGTGGAACCACCGAAAGAGTGAATGCAAAACGTCTATAGCAATATTTTTAAAACCGCAATAGAGCTATAGCGTACTAGGCTTTCACCACGAGGACCCGGGTTCGATTCCCGGCGAGGGCTTGGCATTTTCATACGCTATAAATCATCCCATCGTCTGCATTAGCCCGTGTGCGCAATAGTCGGATGTTAAAAAAAAAACCCAATAGAGCTAAAACGTTTGGTACAGATTTGGGTCATACAGCAAGTGCTTACTGAAAAATAATTTCTGTAATCCAGAACATGAAGGCGTGAAGTGGATATAACCGATAAAACCAAGGTGCGCATGAAAATAACAAAATTGTATTATTATAGTAATTTTGTGCATTCGAATTTCAAAGGAGAAATCCGAAGTGTACTTTCATCAAATTGCAATCTTTATGAGCGTTTCTTTTACAATACTGGCTTTTGCTTTCGTTCATTCTTGTAAGGATTAAAACCAAACATACTTTACACGTGAAGCTGTACCGTACTGATGGTTCCGATTCTGCACAAACTTGTAATTTCACACTAACACATATTCACGATTGAGTGCAAACCCGAACTAGGCAATAAATAAATGACCTTGTTTGGCATTGCGGCAATAAATTGCACAACCATTCCATTCCGCACAGGCCAAAGTGCATTGTTTTAGCTCTGTACCGATGTGTTTACTGTGAAAACATAAAGTGAGATTGTTATAATATTCGATAATATTTATTGAAATTATGTTGTGACTGTGAAATGCTTCGAAATTATTTGTGTGAAAAATTCGAATTTTTTGTTCGTGGAATTCAAAACTTGTTCGGAAAAATGAATACGAAACCGCGACGAATTGCTTTCTGAAACTTTTCAAGTGGGTTTTATTGGCACATGTCCGGTAATTTGTAAATGTTAAATTAATTACAATTAATTTTACGTGGCAAGAATGTGCGTTGAATTTTGTAGTTATCCAAATTAAAATTCTCAAAGAGTCACTCTTAAATAGGATATAGATCCTATTTAATGGATTATACTGGAAAGGCTATCCTGGTTTCAGCTATATCAGAGTCTACGAAATGAATGATCTTATACCTCAAGAACACGTTTTTTGAAAGGTATATATATATATATATATATATATATATATATATATATATATATATATATATATATATACTAGCTGTTACCCGTTGCGGCTTTGCCTGCAATTATAATGTAAGCAATAAAATTTATAGTCAATTTTCAAAATCAGAATAGGTCATTTCATTTTAATATATTGCTATATACAATATTATATGATTTATGGTTTTCGGCAAAAACATATAAATTTTTGCTACTCGATACGCTAAAACAGGGTCATGTCATATTTTAATAAAATACAGTATTATTAAAAAGTCATTATTATACAATTAAACTGGAATAGTATTGTGTTTATCTCAGATACCTAAAACGTGTTCACACCAAATGTAATCTCATTTGGTCCAGTAGTTAAAGTTTATTTGAATAACAAACAAATAAACAAAAACAAACTTTCAGAAATATAATATGATTAGCTGTTACCCGTCACGGCTTTGCCCGCAATCATAATATACATTAAAGATCATGCATTACCGTGTTAGGACCAACAACCGTGTTAGTTAAGTTTTAGAGTACTCTTTAAAAAAAAATATTTTTTTTTCTGCATAACCATTTAACCCAACAACCGTGTCAATTAGGTTTGGAGTACTCTTTTTAAAAAAATAAATAAAGGTTTTTTTAATGCTTCACCGTGTTAGGCCTAACAAACATATTAGTTTGCTAATGGAGTATTCTGTAAAAAAATATAAAGATTTTTCACGCATCACTATGTTAGGCCTAACAACCGTGTCAGGATATGTAGCCTAGTATTTTTTTAAAAAATATAAAGGTTTTTTGACGCATCATCGTGATAGGTCCAACAACCGTATCACGATATGTAGTACTCTTTAAAAAAATATAAAGGTTTTTTCACGCATCACCGTGTTAGTTAAGTTACGGTTAAGTTATACTCTTTAAAAAAAATATAAAGTTTTTTCCATGCATAACCGTATTAGGCCCAACAACAGTGTCAGTTAGGTTATGGAGTACTCTTTTGAAAAAAATAAATAAAGGTTCTTTTAATGCATCACCGTGTTAGGCCTAACAACTATGTTAGTTAGCTTATGGAGTATTCATTAAAAAAATATAAAGATTTATCACGCATCACTATGTTAGGCCTGACAACCGTGTCAGTTAAGGTTTGGAAACTCTTTAAAAAAATAAAGGTTTTTTCACACATCACAATGATAGGCCCAACAATCATATCAGTTAGGATACGTAGTATTCTTTAAAAAAATATAAAAGTTTTTTTACACATCACCGTGTTTGGCCTAACAACCGTGACAGTTAGGATATGTAGCCAAATAATCTTTAAAAAAATATAAAGGTTTTTTCACGCATCACCGTGTTAGGCCTAACAACAGTGTCACTTAGGTTATGCACTATTCTTTTAAAAAATGGGATTCCTATCACCCAAACCCGTGTTAGACGTATTTTTATTATTTTACTGATCTGTAGATCAGTAAAACAATAAAAATACGTCTAAAATCAGTACAACACGGTACCGATTTTCGCCGATAGCAATTTTGAGGTTATGTTGGTCACTTTTTTTTACGAGTTTTATCGTACTTCTCCTGTTTTCATATTTTGGATTTTTGCTTTTGGGCACATAATAAAGCATTTTAGTAAGAAAAATATCGAAAACTCCAATAGATGCTGCACTGCATATTTACCATTTTTTCATATAATGTAATTACACAAATATATATACTACCTTACAATTAAAGTATCCTAATAAAATTGTATATAATATATATATTCTGCACTCTGTTTTACAAACTTTGAATAGTCTTAAATGAAAAATACCAGATTGTGATTATTAGATGAAAATGTAACATTAAAAACAATAATTTTCCAATAAATAAAACATAGATTAAAATTTGTAAAGTGGAATTAGATCTATGTCCATCTCAGGTGCCTAAATCTCATGTTCAGTAAACAGTAATTAAACCTAACTATAGTTAACAGATGTTACAAAACTAAAAACTGATAATTATTTTGGGCTAGGTAAGTAGTATAATGACGTTTTATAAAATAGGAATAGGCCTATATGTATCTCTGA
>CM040188.1:63425438-63427938 GCA_022606455.1 Callitettix versicolor | reverse complement strand
GCAACAGAAAGATTTAAAGCTTTAATTTTCTCTATTCATAACTCTCTCCTTTACTTGTCGTTAATTCCGAACTTAACTTGTTATTAAAGTAAAATGAAGATATGATTTATACAAGTCCAATATTTGCTTAAGATGGTTTTTATATTTGCATAATCATATTGTAATCAAGAATACATTATTTTAACAGCAGCTAGTTATAATTTGTTAAACATATAACAGATATCTTTTCATATATTTAGATATCAAGGTTGTGATTTATTACGATTTTGAAAAAGAGTTAAACGGATTTTGATTAGTAATTTAATTAAAATTAAGCTAATATTTTGTTCACTATATCTTTAACATACTTAGACTAGCTGCACCTATTGAGAGGATTTATACGTCCCTCGCGGTACCCGAGTCTAACACACACTTATACTTACAACACTACATTTACGGCTTTAACACTTTACACTCACACTTAAATTTCGGGAGGCGATAATAGCCTCAATGTGCTTTTCGCCTTAAAAAAAAATAACACTTAAAATATATAGAATATAAAGTCGAAGTGCAGAAATTTAACATTTGTTTATTTATTTTATAACCTTCTAATGGCGCAAGTAGAAAGTGGGCTGGCTTGAAGCTGACATAGATCGACTCGCTACTAACGGACAATAATACGGCTTATTGATTACTGTGAAATTGACAATGGTCTTTGTAAAACATAGATTGAGGACAATCGAGGGCAGTTCTTAAAACAACAGGCATTGCTCCTCCTGTTAGGTTCACTTTTTTCCGTCTCTGTGACCTCTCTATTTTGATTTTGTTTAAAAGACCGCTCTCAATTTTGTTCAAACCAAGTGCAGTTCTACAAAGGTCAATCCCATTGGACTTAATCAGCGGGTTAATTTTCGTAAATGGCGGATCGATCTACGTCAACTTCAAGCCAGCCCAATTTCAATTTGTATTTTAAGAAAGTTACAAAGAAAAGGACAAACAGGGGTTGGCTTTCTTCATTTAGATTTTATTTTCGGAGCGAGAACCATCTCGAAGATGCCAGATACAATTTTTCAGAAACTTCAGACAATATTACTCCTTGAAAGAGTTGTGTTGCACGAATGTATATACGTTTTAAATTTATGAAATTTACGTTTTATAAGGCCTCAAGTAGTCTATGTGGCGAAGTCACCGATCAGTCTGCTGCATCTCTGAACTGCGCACTACACATTTATGAGTTCTTGATGCAGTCACTGCCTTGACTTACCCTTAGCTGTATCGCTGATCCTTTGTCCTCATTAGAGTAAAGCACTGAAGTTAAGGAAAAAAAGTTACGTTTCCTAAAACGTATTTTATAAAAATATTTCTCTCTGCGGCCCGTCTAACAAAAAATAAAACAAATATTACCTGTACTTTCACAGTCTAACAACAGTTGTTAAAAACCGAACGGCCATATTGTAAAGATTTTCGCAGCCCAATAAACCCACAGAATGTAGGTCAGACTGTTAACTTTAATGTCCCAAGCACTATTGTGTTCAATGTTTCATACGCTGTGTTTTTACACAACTTATATCACGACTTCTAGCGGAAGTTATAAATCTGCATTACATCTACCGGAAGTGTCCGTACTTCGGTGACTTTATTTTTATTGTTTTACAAAATACAATCTGGATAAAAAAAAACAAACTAACCTGATTTCTCCTCCATTGTAACTGACCTTAATTAATTACGACGGCGGTATATTGGTAACTAAAATAAGTGAAATTAAAAATTAAAAATAAATACTAGTTTACGTAAATTTGGAAAAAATTCTAACGAAACGTATTTTATTTAGAAGCCTTAAAAATACCTATGTTGGTATTTAGGATGGAATTTAAAAATAATAATTTGCCGGACTTTAATTAAACTCTCTCTCTCTCTCTCTCTCTATATATATATATATATATATATATATATATATATATATATATATATATATATATATATATATATATATTATATTTTTGTTATATATATTATATATAACAAAATATATAATATATATTATATTATATCTTTTTCGTTTCGTGAATTATAAAATATATACCATATATATATATATATATATATATATATATATATATATATATATATATATATATATATATATATTATAAAATATATTATATATGAATGGTATGTCTTTTATAATTCACGAAACAAAAAGAGTAAGGGATGGTAGAAAGTGGGCGGGGTTGTCCTCTAGTTTTACTATATAAAATACGAAAATAAATGTCTTTCAACGTAAAATTTAATTTGTTCAAAAATTTCTCATATTTTGAAAATCGATTTGATTAATTTGGACAAAATTGCGACACTATGATGCTCTTAAAACACACACACACACACACACACACACACACACACATATATATATATATATATATATATATATATATGAATAGATAGATAAGAGATAGAAAAAATAGATAGGTAGATAGGTAGTTAGGTAGGTAGGTAAGTAGACGAATAGGTAGGTAGATAG
>CM040188.1:63395438-63417938 GCA_022606455.1 Callitettix versicolor | reverse complement strand
GAATGTTTTCATAAAGTGTAATATTTATAAACAAAAATGACCGATAGGAGTAAAATTGTGTAACCTTCGTTAGAAGTGAATACCTAAATACTGTTCACAAAATTCACGTTACGATTATAATTTAAAATTTTAAAAAGATATTTTCCATTTTCGAACACACGTATCTTTTAAAAAAAGGTTTATTTTAAGTAAAACCTAAGAAATAGGCTAAAAGTTTACATTTAACTAGAAGTTAGAACACACAGTAGAAGTGTAACGTGTTCTCTGTTACACTGAGCAATGCTGGGCAATAAAAAAAATATAATTATTTATTGCAGAGGAAAAAATTCGTCTAGTTTTAAGTTTTCTTCAAAAGTTTTTAAAATTTCAAGTTTTTGTATCACAGTGAATAACATCTAAATACAAACACAAAATATTTCTTTATAAAGCTAAACGATTAATATTTATCGAGTGCAATTTGATTTTTGAAATAAGAAATACATTCTTTAGAAGCCCAGATTGGATAATTAGAGAAAATTAAAGTGTTGTGCTAAAGGGAAAAGTTTAGTTAAAAAGAGACTTAAACCCGAGAGTAATGACGCTAACGACCGACGACGTAAGTCTCTTGAATTGTACGGGGGGGGCGTGACGAGGTATTCGTATTTGATAACAAGCCGTGGAAAATCTAGAAAGCAAAACGCAAGTGCTACCAGTTATGGAGAAAACGAAAACAGAGACGCTCGATTCCAAGTGAAACTGGAAATAGTTTAATGAATGAAACAAAGAGAAGTGCGTTCATTTTAAATAAACCCAACATAATGGCAGCACATACCTGTATCGATCACATGATAAAAGCGAATTTCCAAAAAGTATTTTTTTCATCTTAGGTTTTTTAAAACTAAGATTTCAAAATCACAATCAGCATTACAAACTGTGTATATTAGCGTTTTAAACTTTCAAATTATTACATTGATAATACAAAATGGACGTCAGACAGGTGACAAAATATTTCTTAACTTCAACGGATTTTGAAAACTCAAAATGCTAGTGTATAATGTTTTTTGAAACAAGATTTTCAAAAAAATATTTCAGACGAAAAAGTGATGAACTTTTGAAGATAAATGGCGACTATTTTGAAACAAACGAATTGAAACACACACACACACACACACACACACACACACACATATATATATATATATATATATATATATATATATATATAAAACAATTTATAATAATTTTTTTGGAGAGGTGTTTATCATGATGTCTGCTTATTTTCAAGTGGACATTCGATAATTTCCACTGACTACTGTCAGGTTTATTTTGGCATTTTCAATTTAGTTGAATTTTTAAAAGGTATTTTATGATTTTAACGATAATTATGATAGTAAAAAAGATTTTCAAAAACATCTAAGATGATTTTAAGATTCTTTTTATATTCTTCTTCTTTTCTGCTAGGATTATTGTCACTATGTTCAGTATAATAATCTGCCTTCCCTAGCTTCGTCAATTCTACTTTTGTTGACGCGTTTCAGAGAACCTCCATCTTCAAAAACTATATCTATACTGGTCACCAATATTATGCTCGTCCTATTTATACTGTCTCCACCTCGTACTCCTCCTCTATTCAACACGTGTTTAATGTACACGTGTTGAATAGAGTAGGGGTACGAGGTGGAGATAGTATAAATAGGACGGGCCATAATATTGGTGACCAGTATAGATATAGTTTTTGAAGATGGAGGTTCTCCGAAACGCATCAACAAAAGTAGAATTGACGAAGCTAGGGAAGGCAGATCATTATACTCAACATAATGATTTTAAGATGATAAAATGCAATAATTTTTAAAAGATTTAAAGTAGCCACTACTTTAAAAAAATATATTTTTTTAATTTTTGTGTTTAACGTCCGACTATTGTGCACACTTGGGCTAATGCAGACGACGGGATGATTTATAGCGTATGAAAATGCCAAGCCCTGGCCGGGAATCGAAACAGGGTACTCGGGGTGAAAGCCTAGTACGCTATCAACTAGGCTACCGAAGCAGCTACTTATATGAACAAGTTTAATGTATTTTGATAAAAATGATTTTTGTACCAAACCTGAATCGGACTGGTATAAATTAGCAGATGAAACGTTAGAATTACACTAAGTATACGAAAACAAACCATACCGTCCTCAGGTTCATTTTTGTATGTTCAAGTGAACGTTAGAGTACTGATGACTCTTTAAATTATGGCCTACAGTTCAGGATCTGCGCTCATTTCAAGACCTTCGTTCTGATGAACATTAGAGTGCTGATGACTCTTTAAAGGATGACCTACAGTTCAGGATCTGCGCTCATTTCAAGACCTTAGGTCTGGTGAACGTTAGAGTGCTGATGACTCTTTAAAGGATGACCTACAGTTCAGGATCTGCGCTCATTTCAAGACCTTAGGTCTGATGAACGTTAGAGTGCTGATGACTCTTTAAAGGATGACCTACAGTTCAGGATCTGCGCTCATTTCAAGACCTTAGGTCTGGTGAACGTTATAGTGCTGATGACTCTTTTAAGGATGACCTACAGTTCAGGATCTGCGCTCATTACAAGACCTTAGTTCTGGTGAACGTTAGAGTGCTGATGACTCTTTAAATGATGACCTACAGTTCAGGATCTGCGCTCATTTCAAGACCTTAGGTCTGGTGAACGTTATAGTGCTGATGACTCTTTTAAGGATGACCTACAGTGCAGGATCTGCGCTCATTACAAGACCTTCGTTCTGATGAACGTTAGAGTGCTGATGACTCTTTAAAGGATGACCTACAGTTCAGGATCTGCGCTCATTTCAAGACCTTAGGTCTGGTGAACGTTATAGTGCTGATGACTCTTTAAAGGATGACCTACAGTTCAGGATCTGCGCTCATTTCAAGACCTTAGGTCTGTTCTGGTGAACGTTATAGTGCTGATGACTCTTTAAAGGATGACCTACAGTTCAGGATCTGCGCTCATTTCAAGACCTTAGGTCTGGTGAACGTTAGAGTGCTGATGACTCTTTAAAGGATGACCTACAGTTCAGGATCTGCGCTCATTTCAAGACCTTAGGTCTGGTGAACGTTAGAGTGCTGATGACTCTTTAAAGGATGACCTACAGTTCAGGATCTGCGCTCATTTCAAGACCTTAGTTCTGGTGAACGTTATAGTGCTGATGACTCTTTAAAGGATGACCTACAGTTCAGGATCTGCGCTCATTTCATGACCTTAGGTCTGGTGAACGTAAGAGTGCTGATGACTCTTTAAAGGATGAAATACAGTTCAGGATCTACGCTCATTTCAAGACCTTAGGTCTGGTGAACGTTAGAGTGCTGATGACTCTTTAAAGGATGACCTACAGTTCAGGATCTACGCTCATTTCAAGACCTTAGGTCTGGTGAACGTTAGAGTGCTGATGACTCTTTAAAGGATGACCTACAGTTCAGGATCTGCGCTCATTTCAAGACCTTAGGTCTGGTGAACGTTAGAGTGCTGATGACTCTTTAAAGGATGACCTACAGTTCAGGATCTGCGCTCATTACAAGACCTTAGGTCTGGTGAACGTTAGAGTGCTGATGACTCTTTAAATGATGACCTACAGTGCAGGATCTGCGCTCATTACAAGACCTTAGGTCTGGTGAACGTTAGAGTGCTGATGACTCTTTAAAGGATGAGCTACAGTTCAGGATCTACGCTCATTTCAAGACCTTAGGTCTGGTGAACGTTAGAGTGCTGATGACTCTTTAAATGATGGCCTACAGTGCAGGATCTGCGCTCATTACAAGACCTTATGTCCGGTTCTTACCGTGTTGGCTACTCGTACAGCCAATTTCGAGCGGAAATTGGGTAATTGTTGATATAACTCTAAAACAGCAATGACCTATGAAACTAGATCCCACAATTATAATCCATCTCTTACTAAGTCATTATGTCAGCAAATGTCGAAAGATCAACAGTAATACGAGATCAGCAGGGGGGAAGGGAAGGGTTCATTACGTAAGCAAAGTTAAAGGGATCGCAGAAAGTTAGTGCAGCGTTATTAGAGTCGGAGCTCAAACTCATTAGTCATTTTAAGACCAGACCTATGTAATTACCTTAGTTTTATGAAGTTTGAGGTTTAAAATGAAAAACAAATAGATAATATGTCTGGTTTACTTTGGGTTCTTTACCAGTTTAAGTAATTTGAAGATTAATAAGTTTGTAGAAATAGGCTTAATAGTGCCGACGTAATTAAAATTGTTTTGAAACTATTATATTCAATTAGTATCGATACACAACCCCTATAAGGTTATGTTGACGGAAATTGGACTCATTACAGAATACTTTTAAAGGTGCACATGAGTAGGATATTAATTTGCTTCAGAGAAACCTTGTCCGAATACAGGAGGAATATTCGGGTCGCTTAGTACGTGACTGTAAGCTCTTGCTTAAAGGAGACAGAAGGTTTTTGGTTTCAAAGGCACTGAAAACTTCCAGTAGAATGAGGTAGTCTCTGGAACCAGTGTACTGTTCTAGAAACAAAAGGTGTTTTCCCATCAGGCAGCCCAGACTTCAATGATCCTGGTTTTGCCATTCAACTATGTTGTTTATTATGTACCTTCGTCTACAGCCACAACCTTTCCAATCCAACCTCACGCTTTTAGAGGAACGTTGGATGTTGCCTTGTTCTATCGTCTGTTCCTCAGTCCAAAGAGTGCGGGATTGAATCATAGGGATTCAAATCTTTTCCTGTTCAAACTGGATAGTCAAAAATGTATGTGCTGTTTTCTCAGCTGTACTATATTTCCTATACAAAATAATTGTTACATGAAAGCCCATTTTGTCTAGACAACTGAAAAATATCCAGTGTCCCGTCAGAACCCCATCACTATTCTCTGATCCGTCCTGTTCAGCCTAGAGACTCGCCTGTGAGGAACCTAGTTGGATCCTCTTTGTACAAGACCGTTCATTCTCTTCCAAGACCTTTGGTGTTCCATAAAAACCCATTGGAAGACATGCCTGTATGATAGACTATAAGGTACTTCAATAGACTCTGGGCCAATGAAAGGGCTCCTATATCTAGCACACCGATTGCCTCTTCATTCCCTATTATTATTTCTTAGTCTCCTAGATTCCACAACGACTGGACTTTGTTGGTTTTCGCCAGGTTAACCAAAAAGCTTGAGTGCACAATCGGCTTGAACCTTTAATCACTGCCCCAGGGGGATATAAAACCTTATAACTCCCAAAACTAATCCAATGTATTTCCATAGTTATTGACGGACAAGTCATTAAATGGATATTATTTTTGAAATGCTTCACTTTCGGTAGGCGATATGGAAATATTTTAAGCAACAAAAAATGACTGACTGTTTATGTCA
Source organism: Callitettix versicolor (assembly GCA_022606455.1). Classification (NCBI taxonomy): domain Eukaryota; kingdom Metazoa; phylum Arthropoda; class Insecta; order Hemiptera; family Cercopidae; genus Callitettix; species Callitettix versicolor. The sequence continues at coordinate 63,412,585 of CM040188.1, read as the reverse complement.
CAGTCACAGTCAGGTACTCTATTCCTGTTAGGATAAGGACAGGGTATCAAGTACGTAAAAAAATCACCAATCAAATTTGAATTTGCATACAATTACAAAAGCGAACTTTCCTTTATTTGAGCTACAAACACTTTTTTAATAAAAAAAAGATCCCTCTAGGACGCCTTGGAGGGACAGTAAAGATCCTGAGCAACGGGCATCTCAAGAAGATCAATGGAACTCACTACTGCGCACTGTCTGAGGGTGCATAAGAACAAAATAGGAACGTACCTTGAGAAACAGTGTGTAGATTGTGCAGAAAGAAAGAGGAAACTGCAGGCCAAATAATCTACTATTATGAGGTTCCTGCCTTCAGGAGGCAAAGAGTAGTTGGGGTGGAGCAACTTTTAGCAGAATACATTTTATTCAGTGGACTGCTGCGGGAACTCATTGAGACACCAGAGCCGCCTCGGTGGCCTAGTTGATAGCGTACTGGGCTTTCACCCCGAGGACCCGGGTTCTGGTTCGATTCCCGGCCACGGCTTGGCATTTTCATACGCTAGAAAATCATCCCATCGTCTGAATTAGCCAAAGTGTGCACAATAGTCGGACGTTAAAAAAAAAAAAAAAACAAAAAATTGAGACACCAGTCTACTGAAGTAAATTTTGATAAGCTTAAATGCACAACCGGTCTTTTGATCTTATTACCAGAGGATACAAATCTCTAGAATATAACATTTTTTGCTACACAAAATACAAAGAATGTTTGGTTGAAAAAAAATCAGGCGATATATTAATGGATCTATCAATTACCAGGTTTCCTCAGTACAGAAATAGTATTTTTTTAACTGTATGTCTGCCTGAGTGTTTAAAATAGCTGGACACGAAATAAATTAACTGTTTTTAATAAAAAAATCATGTAAGTCTGCCTCGCCATTTTTTAAGAAACTAATAAGAACCGACTTTCTGGTTAAAATCGTTCAAAATCAAAATTTTCTAACACCGATTAGGATCAAATTTTGTTTAAAATTTGTCTAAAAGTACTGAAAGAAACGTATTGCGATCGCTATATGCCCTACAAAAATCGAGTTTGAAAGTTATTGCAAAAAGTGACTGTCCCACAGTTTTTTGTTTGTTGTCATGTCAATAGGTTACGGTCAAGCGACAGTGTTGAAGCTATCAAAAATTTATCTGTATACGACCGCTACTAACAAACACGGCATAATTCCGAAAAAATCAGATAATTACGGAAATATGCGAGTCAGTAGTTGACTAGAAGAATTCTCTGAAACATCTATGCCAATATCGAACAGTCTTTGGGATGCTAACTGGCTATGTAAAACTCTACTGACTTCTGTAAATATAGAGGTCAATTTCTTTGCAGTATCGCTGACAAAACTTGTATGTAATTATCATTTGTAACGATATTACCTTTCATATATCTAATAATAATTATATCATATTATAAGGTAATCAATAAAATTATATCATATTTGACTACTTTCGCAATAAAACAGCCAAACCACTTTGGTTTAGAGAAACAGAGAGACATAACAGAACTGCAAATCACTGCTCATGGACAGAACAGCCAAAACAATAACCAAGGACAAGAAACAACGGTTCCAAGGCAAATTCAAATGCAAGCGAACGATCCAAATCTGTGACGAAGAAAGAAAAGCAAGATCACAACGAATGAAGCAATACTGGGCTACGAGGAAGGTACAGAACATTAAAAAGTGATTGATTTGGTGTACCCCAAAGTTGGGTGAAACAAATAAAGAGATAATATTAATAATAATAATAATAATAATAATAATAATAATAATAATAATAATAAATAATAATAATAATAATAATAATAATAATAATAATAATAATAATAATAATTATGAAAATGATAATGATAATGATAATGATAATGATAATGATAATGAATGGCAATGGCAATGGCAATGATAATGGCAATGGCAATGGCAGTGACAATGGCAATGGAAATGGCAATGACAATGACAATGACAATGACAATGACAATGACAATGACATGACAATGACAATGACAATGATAATGACAATAATAATAATAATAATAATAATAATAATAATAATAATAATAATAATAATAATAATAATAATAATAATAATAATAATAATAATAATAATAATAATAATAATAATAATAATAATAATAATAATAATAATAATAATAATAATAATAATAATAATAATAATAATAATAATAATAATAATAATAATAATAATAATAATAATAATAATAATAATAATAATAATAATAATAATAATAATAATAATAATAATAATAATAATAATAATAATAATAATAATAATAATAATAAAGCAATGTTTAGTCTGTAATTAATGATTTTATTTATAAACTCATTAAAAAATAACGGTTTTTTCACACATCGCCATGATAGGCCCAACAACCATGTCAGTTATAAAACCATGTTATGTGGTATTCTTTAAAAAATATAAAAGGTTTTTCACGCATCACTGTGTTAGGCCTAATAACCGTGTTGAGTTAGTTATAACGGAGTACTTTAAAAAAATATAATGGTTTTTCTTTTCATGCGTCACCTTATTAGGCCCAACAGCAACCGTGTCAATTAGGTTATAAGTACTATTTAAAAAAAAAAATTAATAAAGGTTTTTTTAATGGATCAATGTGTTAGGTATAACAACCATGTTAGTTAGCTTATGGAGTATTCTTTTAAAAATATAAAGTATTTTTCACGCATTACCATGTTAGACCTAATAACCGTGTCAGTTAAGGTTTCAGTACTATTTAAAAAAATAAATTTTTTTTTCACACATTACCGTGATAGGCCCAACAAACCGTGTCAGTTATGTTATGTAGTATTCTTTAAAAAATATAAAGGTTTTTCACGCATCACCGTGTTAGGCCTAACAACCGTGTCAATTAGTTATGTAGTATTCCTTTAAAAAAATAAAGGTTTCTTCACACATCACCGTGATAGGCTCAACATCAGTATCAGTTATGTTATGTAGTATTCTTTAAAACAATATATAGGTTTTTCACGCATCACTGTGTTAGCCTAACAATCATGTCAATTAGGATGTAGTATTCTTTAAAAAATATAAAGGTTTTTCACGCATCACCGTGTTAGAGCCTAAATACCGTGTCAATTAGGTTATGTAGTTTTCAAATAAAATTAAGGTTTTTTTCACATCACCATGATTGGCCCAACAAACGTGTCAGTTGGGATATGTAGTAGTCTTTAAAAAATATAAAGGTTTTTCACGTATCACCGTGATAGGCCCAACAACCGTGTCAGGATATATAGTAGGCTATTTTAAAAAAATATAAAGGTTTTTCACGCATCACCTTGTTAGCCTAACAACCGTGACAGATTTGGTTATGCTGTATTCTTTTTAAAAATAATCCTTGATCTCCACATAAATTAAAATTCTCATAAAATTTCTTGAAAAATAATAAAAAAATACGAAACAGAAAATATTTTTCGACTTTCATCACAGAAAATATGTAAATAAACAAATAATATTAACAAAATAACAAATACTATAAATAAAGTTTCGAACAGCTGTTATTTAAAGTGACAGTGTTAAACAAACAGTTCAGTACCATTCGTTTCTTATGAAAACCATTCCTCGATCGAGCCGATCCTAAGGGCTTTATTAAGAAAAATGAAAAGCTTTCCTTCACATTCGAGACAGAAATCTTTAAAATAAACCTTCAAGCACTTTTTTCACGATCTACCATTGTCTCAAAGTCAAATTTCATATTTGACCTTACATATTGTGTGCGTGCGCGCGTGTGTGTGTGCATGTGTGTTTTAGGACTCTCGCGTTCGCAACATTAGTTGATATGTGGGTGGAATAAAAATCTATTATGGTAATAATAAAGACAAGTTCGTTCGTTTTAATGAAAAATCCTTTCAAAAATTTCAAAACGAAGGCCATTTGAAATAGTTACTTTTTCTAGCCGTTGTAAATTTTAAATTCTTACTATCCTTAAAAAAATCTGCATAAATTTGAATTCTAAATTTTTAAATTTTATTGGAAACACGAAAACGAATCTTAAGGCGATCATGGTTCATATTAAACGTAATTAATTTGGAAATTTAAAATGTTAATTTATGCAGCATTTAAAGAGGATTATGTTGGTGAAATCGTATTTTAAAAAATGTGTACTATGTGACGTAAAAATATACGTTAGCGAGACAGCTGCGTGCCGATATTGTTAAACACTTGAAAATCCATGCAATTATACCATTGTTCAATATTAATGTTTTTAACTTGGTAATTTTATTGAAACAGTTAACTAGTTTTTAGATTCGAAATATATTGATTGACTGGACTTGTCCAAGCTAATTCCAAAACGATTTTTATATCGAGCACGAAACTTTAAAAGTTACCGCACACAAAATGGATACAATTTTTCACTCACCGAAATATGTTCTATTGATTGTGAGTTGATTTCAAAGTTTCGAGTCTAGACCTTACCGTGATGGCTGTTCCAGTAACTCACGTTTCAATGGCAATTCGTTACTATTGTAAAATGGTCGATACTATGACACAGCTTGTGTTAGTTTTGTGAAATTTATGAGTGGGAGGGATTATCGTAGTGTAAACAGTCCCGATGCAAAGTTTGGCAAAGTCCGTAGATTCTGGGCCGCCCAGTTGTGTAAAGGGAATAAATTTAATGTTACAAAAATATTACTTATCTGCGAAGCGAAACTATTGTGTTTCGTATCGTTTTGTACAATACAGTGTGTTACAAATTCACCGTCCCATTCTAACTTTTAACGTAAATAAAACCAAACAATATATCTGTTTTTCCATGATGGTTTGAAATTTATTTAAAATACAATTGGTACAAATACTAAAAATTACTTGACTCATTCGAAATGAGTTGTTAATTAGATTTGAACAGAATAAGGTTTAATGGAACACTTAAACTGGCAAATCAAACATTTTTTGGTTTTACTCCAAAACTGGGAATAAAATTTGTCAAAAGAAGAAACTAATAATAGTTGCCAAGTTTGTCAAAATCTCTCTTTATTTGTTTCACCCAACTTTGGGGTACACTAAATCAATCACTTTTTAATGTTCTGTGCCTTCCTCGTAGCCCAGTATTGCTTCATTCGTTGTGATCTTGCTATTCTTTCTTCGTCAGAGATTTGGATCGTTCGCTTGGATTTGACTTTGCCTTGGAACCGTTGCTTCTTGTCCTTGGTTATTGTTTTGGCTGTTCTGTCCATGAGCATAGTGTCAGTGATCTGCAGTTCTGTTATGTCTTTCTCTGTTTCTCTAAACCAAAGTGGTTTGGCTCTTCTATTGCGAAAGTAATCAAATATTTTTTTGGTAGTCTATTTTTGTCCATTCGGAGGATGTGCCCATAAAAATCAATTCTCCTTTTTCTTATTGTGTCTGATAGTGTTTCAGTTTTTTGGTAAAGAATTTCATTACTGATGTGGAGTAATTGGTTGTTACGGAATTTGGGGCCTAAGATTTTTCGTAATATCTTTCTTTCTTCGATCTCCAGCCTTTCAAGTGGGCCCTGGGTTGTGAGAGATAATGTTTCAGCTGCATATAAGGCTTCTGGTTTAATTACCGTATGATAATGCGTTATCTTTGTATTCCAGGAGAGGGACTTCTTGTTGTATGTGTCCTTGGTAAGTTGGAAGGCTAATTCAACTTTATTTCTTCTAGATTCCATAGCTTTTTTCTCTAGGGTTTGTCAAAATCAATTCATCAGAATTTTATTTACGCGAAAAAATGTATAAAATTCGAAGTTAAAGCTAATAACGGCTTAAAATAAATAAAACAATTAAAAAAACTGCAGTTTTAAAACCGCAAATATACATTTTTATATAAAAACCTGAGTTATGAATAAATATTAAAAAATACAAGTTGGTATTTATTAGTAAATATATATTGGTATATAAAAGTAACCAAAATATGAAGAAATTATGTTCGTGAAAAATCGTTCAATATTCTACTGTTTTTTTAAAAATAGTTTTCGTCTTGAGTTTTCTCTGAGATGAGTTTCTGCTCTAAAAATAGTTTAACAACAATGGTGTATTCATAAAAAAATTAAAACAGTCGCGAATTAAACTTACAAAAGTCAAATTATAACGACAGATAAAATCGAATAATCTTCAGTGGTATTACTAGACAGATTGAAAACCGATGTACTCGTACTTATCAGGATCTGAAAGTCGAATTGTTTACAACCACCTGGCTTTCTCCACACTTCAGGAAGTCAGAAGACAAGCACTACAACAACGAAAGTATAAATATAAACTGTGAAAGAGAAACAAAAGACAAGCAAGAATCAGCTGTAGGGTGTTAACTCCACGCGTACTGTAATACAATAATCCTCAAAGCAAGATGAATCACGTTAATATGGCGGCCATCCATCAAGTGCAACGAAAAGCTTCTTGTAATTGTTGTAGAAGGCGAGAGAAAAACAGTTCAGTCCACAGCTCATGCATCAATCTAAGTGCAATTAGAAGCGTGTCTTGTTCGAGGGATTTGTTGTAACTTTTCAAAGTAGTTTTATCAAGTAAAAAAAAACGACTTGTTGATCCACGGATATGTGTTCTCGTGTCATGGTTACACAGATTTGTTATTGAATATATTAAATGGTTAAAGAATATGTATATATATATATATATATATATATATATATATATATATATAGTGTGTGTGTGTGTGTGTGTGTGTGTGTGTGTGTGTGTGTGTGTGTGTGTGTGTGTGTGTGTGTGTGTGTGTGTGTGTGTGTGTGTGTGTGTGTGTGTGTGTGTGTGTAGCCGCCTTGGTAGCCTATTAATAGCGTACTAGCCTTTCACCCCGAGGACCCGGGTTCGATTCCCGGCCAAGGCTTGGCATTTTCATACGCTATAAATCATCCATCCCTTCGTCTGCATTAACCCAAGTGTGCACTTAAGACGTGTTTGATCGGACGTTAAACACAAAAAAATATATATATATATATATATATATATATATATATATATATATATATATATATATATTCTGAAAGAAGATATCGAACCTGGCAGCAGATATCAGAAGAAGGAGGCTTCGGTTTCTATGAACACATCAGTAGACTCCCAGCAACGAGACTTGCCAACAGAATCCTTAAGTATATACAAGGAGTCAAATCAACAACGTCGTGGATCGCGCAAGTCAGAATAGACCTACATGACGCAGAAATAGACTCAACAGACGTTGAAGACAGGCACGTATACAGGAGAAAGATGCTCGGTTGGAAGATCCCAGAGAATGAAATCCCAAAGGGAACAGGGGTAAAATGGACGGAGGAGCGGAAGGGGATTCATGGGGACAGGATGAGGGAGGTGTGGAGGATTAGAAGGAACAAGACATGAGTCGGAGTGCTTTGCGTGATCCAACAGGGTCTATACGCAAATGATAATAATAATAATATATTCTGAAAAAACAGCTTATAAACAGCTGGCCGTAACAACAACAGAGTATTCATACACAGTTGCCCAGGATTACTAGGTTTAAACTGTGAAATCACGTCTTCCATACGGTAAAATATGAACTCAGACTGAAAAAAATTGCAAAATGTTTGTAATTTGCTTAAACAATTAATTTTTATAATAACTTACGTAACCTCTGTATTTGATTATTAAAGAAAATCAAATATACCGGACGGTGACAAGTGAAACATTCCAGTTTAAATTTACAACCGGACTTGTATGTATACTAATATTAGAAAAAATATATCAAAAGAATTTCATAAGAAGGGATTTCATATTCTCCAAGAAAATTTTACCGTACAGAAACGAACGCAGGAACATAATGGCAAAACAACATTCCTTTCTTGTTACAAGGCTTTGTGCTTCATATATATAATTGATATTATATATATATACTTACACTTACAACGCTATACTTGCGACTTTAACACTTTACACTCACATTTACTTTTAAGGAGGCGATAATATAGCCTTCACGTGTTTTTAGCCTTAAAATAAAATAGAATAAAAATATATATAAAACCTAGGACAGCGATAAATCTTTATTAATTAGCATTTAAATTTTCGAAATAAATTGAAATTGCAAAAATAAATCAGACGGCGATAAGGGTTCACTTTCGAGTTCTAAATGTTACTACATTATTAAAGTTTTGGTAATTTATGCCGATTTTGTTTAAATTTTGCGCAAAGTTCGACTTTCTCAAAATAATGGCTGTTAGTTTTTCAACAACTAACTCTATCGGTTCGGTCATTTAAAAATGTCGGTCATTACAAACAAAATAGTTAACTCAGCCATTATTTCAGTAGCTTAAATATTTTTCTTATTATTTTTCGAATACTAACTTTATTCCCGACAACAATCACTTTCCCGTGCCCGGCTTTGTATAAAGGTATAAATACTAACACATGCATTGTTGTGAATTCAGAAGTCACATTCTGCCTGATTTCATATTCACAAACGTTGCTTGATTTGGTTAAATAAACAAACCCTTGAGTATAGCAGCGACCACAGAGTATAAATAGAGCATACTTTATAGCCACAGGTTATGCAGCGTCTGTTCGATCTGTGTTTGTAGCCAGTTCGTTGTTGTACTCACAGATGAAACAGTCCATGCATTTTAAGTAAGAACAATACTTTTTTGTTTTACGTAAAAGATTTCTGAATATTTAATCTGACCTAATAATAATAATAATAATAATAATAATAATAATAATAATAATAATAATAATAATAATAATAATAATAATAATAATAATAATAATAATAATAATAATAATAATAATAATAATAATAATAATAATAATAATATAATAATAATAATAATAATAATAATAATAATAATAAATGATAATGATAATGATAATGATAATGATAATGATAATGATAATAATAATAATAAATGATAATATATGATAATTATAATAATAATAATAATAATAATAATAATAATAATAATAATAATAATAATAATAATAATAATAATAATAATAATAATAATAATAATAATAATAATAATAATAATAATAATAATAATAATAATAATAATAATAATAATAATAATAATAATAATAATAATAATAATAATAATAATAATAATAATAATAATAATAATAATAATAATAATAATAATAATAATAATAATAATAATAATAATAATAATAATAATAATAATTAATAATAATAATAATAATAATAATAATAATAATAATAATAATAATAATAATAATAATAATAATAATAATAATAATAATAATAATAATAATAATAATAATAATAATAATAATAATAATAATAATAATAATAATAATAATAATAATAATAATAATAATAATAATAATAATAATAATAATAATAATAATAATAATAATAATAATAATAATAATAATAATAATAATAATAATAATAATAATAATAATAATAATAATAATAATAATAATAATAATAATAATAATAATAATAATAATAATAATAATAATAATAATAATAATAATAATAATAATAATAATAATAATAATAATAATAATAATAATGATAATAATAATAATAATAATAATAATAATAATAATAATATATAATAATAATAATAATTATTATTATTAAAAAAAAAATGTACCATAATGAAAACATTTTTTCAACACTATTAAGATACAAAAGTTACTATTTTTTATAATTTGAAGTGACTGTTTTTGTAAAACTGTTAAACGGATTTTCCTAGGTAAAAATGTGTCCAATCTATTATTAAAATCGATTTTTGTGTCACGTTTGAGTTAAATTTAGTATCATATTTAGGTAGAAGTTTTAAAGACAATCAATCTAGATGTCAGAATCAATGCTCATTTACAAGTTACGTGTGGCCATTATAATTCATTTCATAACTTAAATTAGCTAATAATAATAATAACTAAATTTATTATTGAATATGAAATATTGCAATGTTTGATTTTGGAAGTCTCAGGACACTAATATAAAATAACAATTCTCAGAATTACAAATTGCTTAACTATTTCCCGTACCTTACCAAACGAACTACAAACGCCCTCCTACGTTATGTTACACACAAATACAGCTGAAATCAATAACGGAATATGATTATTGTTATAATACAACGTGTAATTAATTTGCCGGACCATCAACAAAACAGAGTAATTTCAAAAGTGTGACTTGCAAATTAAACGATAACAATTAGCAGCTGAAATAATATTCTATTTTATCAAAACACGCGATATGTAATGTTTATTTACTTCGCTCGTAATTTCTAAACGTGAATTCATTCGTTTCTATTAGTATTATCATTGATACAATGGTGCCATAATTTTACTTAAAAGAGAAATATTACAAATTAGAGTCATATCGTCTATCTTTATTTTTTTTAATATCAGAAGATGGTGTTACCATCTTCTGATATTAAAAAGAAAGAAAGCCTTGCTAGAATTTTTGTGCATTTGTACACCTTAGTCTATTCATTTACGTTTTACCTCCTTCGACAGTTTTATAAATTGCTTCGCTAGATTTGCAACTTCTATAGGAGCTCCTGTTGATTCGATCATTAATCTACCAAAATGTCTTTAAGCTAAGCGCATGGTGTTACATTCTTCTTGAAGCATGTCCTGTTCTCAGGCTGCAAATGTCACGAATTAAGGAATCTCCAGGATTATTACTACAATGTTACATTCTAAGATTTATTGCGTCCCATTTCTATGTCCTTGAGATGCTCAGTTACAAGTTACAAGTTAGGTGCCTTCATAAAATCTAGGATTTGGAAAAGATTCAAGGTGGATAACTCCACCGCTTTTATTTGGTGACTTCCCAGTTCCTTATTGAGGTGCAGCAAAAACTAGCTTGACTGATTCCTTTTCAATTTTCCTTTCTCTTGACTCTTACCACGGAGGTTGTGCTTAATTAAGCCAACGTTTTTTGTACTGTAAGATTCCTCTTATTCTATTTTACATTCTTGCTCTTTGTTGTTTCCATTAGTATCTATGGGAATGGGGCCCGCTCTTATGGAGCCCGAAATGCACGGTAAGACTAAAGTCTACTGGAAAGTCGTCATGGCATCCTAGAACAACTTTTAAGAAAAATCATTAGGCCGGTATCATTTACTGTAGCAATAGAGGTTACTTTTAACTTTATAGTTAGCCATAGCTCATAGAAATTTACATATAGAGTAGTGAATTTGTGTGTGTGTGTGTGTGTGTGTGTGTGTGTGTGTGTGTGTGTGTGTGTGTTTTGAGTAAATGAGTGAGAGATTAAGGTACGGTGAGATAGTTAAGCCCTTAATTATCAGCTCACTTCATCTGCCTCCACCCATATACGAGGTGTGTTCCGAAAGTAATGAGAATTTTAATTTTTTGAACAAAATATTTATTTATTATTCTACATTGATGTTGTTGCCATCAAAATAGTCCCCATTGGAGATTATGCACTTGTGTTAGCGCTTCTTCCAATCCTCGAAACACTTCTCAAACTCGTTCTTTGAGATAGCCTTTAGTTCTTTCAGCGATGCGCTTTTAATGTCATCTACGGCTGTAAAACGACGGCCCTTTAAGGTTCTTTTTATTTTTGGAAATAGGAAAAAATCACACGGAGCCATGTCTGGCGAATATGGAGGCTGGGGCATCGTTACAGTACTGTTCTTGGCCAAAATTCACGAAAAAGCAATGAAGTGTGTGCTGGTGCATTATCGTGGTACAAAAGCCATGAATTGTTTTTCCACAGATCCGGGCGATTTTTTCGGATTTCTTCACGCAAACGGCACTGAGCTTGTAAGTAGTATTCCTTATTGTCCGTTTTACTTGGTGGCAGGAATTCATGATGCACTATGCCATTAATATCGAAGAACACAGTGAGCATAACCTTCACGTTCGACCGCAGTTGTCGAGCCTTTTTCGGTCTTGGCGAGCCAGAATGCCTCCACTGGGATGATTGAGCCTTAGTTTCGACGTCATATCCATAAACCCATGTTTCGTCACCTGTCATAATACGTTTCAGTTATTCTGCATCGTCATTGACTTCATTTAGTGACTCCTGAGCGACTTCCATTCGCCGCTGTTTTTGTTCAAAATTCAACAATTTTGGAACGAATTTTGCTGCCACGCGTTTCATACACAAAACAGTGGAAACAATGTCATGACATGATCCAATCGATATGCCAACATCACCAGCGACCTCTGTAATTGTGATTCGGCGATTGTTCATAACCATTTCTTTCACTTTTTCCACGTTTTCATCGGTTGTTGATGTGCAGGGCGTTCGTCATCTTCAACGTCTTCACGGCATTCTTGGAAACGCTTATACCACTCGTAATTTCTTGCTTTACTCATAGCAGACTCACCATAGGCCTTTATTAACATTTCACACACTTTGTTACACTTTATTCCCTTTTTAATGCAAAATTTGGTACAAATTCTTCGATCCATTTCTTTTAACAAACGAAAATCACCGAGCTCATAAAAACACGTCTAACCTTAGTGTCTGTCACAGACAAAGTCAACAATGAAAACAGCTGAAAGTTTTATCATACTTCAAGGGCATGTATACCAACATAATAAAAAAAATGTTTGACAATCAGACACTCCAAGGCCACGAAATTAAAAAATTCTCGTTACTTTCTGAACACACCTCGTACATACATATATAGATATGTATATCATGATCCATAACCAAGGTTTTTAACCGGTTGGATACAGTTACCCTTAGAAGTTACTTCTAGTCATTATGGGTCTCTTCTCTATCCATCCTTTCAAAAATATTTGTTGCTATTTTGCTAAATAAACAGCCAATGTCGTGCACCGGTGTCGCAAAATCTGCGCAAAACTGGTTGTGACAACATTTTCGTACTATCCGAAGGGACGACGTTTCTATTAGGGTGTGACAAGGTAAATAATGAGCACGTAAAACTTGACTGGCGACATAGAGTTTTTCTATGTAACTATATAAAAATGTATTTAAACTTTAATGTAAATTTAGATAAATTGTTGTAACTAAATATCACAAAAAAGACAAATATCACAAAAGAGTCTAAATATCACAAAAAAGACAAATATCACAAAAAAGACAAATATCACAAAAAAGACAAATATCACAAAAAAGACAAATATCACAAAAAAGACAAATATCACAAAAAAGACAAATATCACAAAAAAGACAAATATCACAAAAAGATACAAAAGACAAATTTTTTTATAACGTTAGCATTATAAAATTGCAGGCTTGTGACAGTTTCTGTATTACTGTAATACGTCCTAGTGACAAAATTATGGTTCATGCAAGAATAAACAGAAAAAGTATAACTACCTAATGTAATGCACTTAGTGCGGGAATCAATCTTTGTAGTAAGGCGTAACTTGTACTGTACTGTTGTTATTATGTTATTTGTTTTTGTAATTAGAAAAGTTTCTCGAGCAGAAATGTTCCATAGCACCTGCACTATGTTAATGTTGTACTAACTTTTTGCTATAAGATAAATTTAATTATTAAAATTGTTTTTAATTAACGTTTTTGTTTGTATATAAAATGGTATTGTACTTAAATAATATCGCACCTAAGGATAAGTTCAAGGGTTGTTCAGTTTGAAACACCGTTGAAGAAACACATTAAGTATTAATAACAATCAAAATATTAATAATAAATAAACATTGCATAACTTCCTCACATCTACAGTACTAAAGTAATTAAAGTTGTAGCTTACTAATTAAAGTAGGTCCCTTATTACGCGGCTGGGTATTACCATGATGACCGCTTTAAGTTGATTGGCTAATAATAGGCACGGTAAAACGCGTTCTTTCTTAAAAGCATAAATGTGCGGTAACGTATGTTTTTTATACTTTCTTAATACTTTTGGTTGCGAATTTGCTCCAAAAACAAATACTTGAGATCCGGAAAAAATTGAAAAGAGCGTAAGTTTAATGTAACTGTAATCAATTTACGTTAACTACCTAATTTACGAGCTTAATTCCTTATTTCGCTTTATGCGCTTAATTCCTTCTTTCGCTTTACTCGCTTAATTCGCTTTACGCGAAAGCGCTAATTCCTTTAATTCTTTTCTATTTTTTACGTGCGTTTAATACGTGGAAAAATAGTTTAATTAATTCCATGCGAAAGAAGGAATTAAGCGCGTAAAGCGATAGAAGGAATTAAGCGCGTAAAGCGAAAGAAGGAATTAAGCGCGTAAAGCGATAGAAGGGATTTAGCGCATAAAGCGAAATAAGGAATTAAGCGCGTAAAGCGATAGAAGGGATTTAGCGCATAAAGCGAAATAAGGAATTAAGCGCGTAAAGCGATAGAAGGAATTAAGCGCGTAAAGCGAAAGAAGGAATTAAGCGCGTAAAGCGAAAGTAGGAATTAAGCGCGTAAAGCGATAGAAGGGATTTAGCGCATAAAGCGAAATAAGGAATTAAGCGCGTAAAGCGATAGAAGGGACTTAGCGCATAAAGCGAAATAAGGAATTAAGCGCGTAAAGCGATAGAAGGGATTTAGCGCATAAAGCGAAATAAGGAATTAAGCGCGTAAAGCGATAGAAGGGATTTATCGCATAAAGCGAAATAAGGGATTAAGCGCGTAAAGCGATAGAAGGGATTTAGCGCATAAAGCAAAATAAGGAATTAAGCGCGTAAAGCGATAGAAGGGATTTAGCGCATAAAGCGATAGAAGGGATTTAGCGCATAAAGCGAAATAAGGAATTAAGCGCGTAAAGCGATAGAAGGGATTTAGCGCATAAAGCGAAATAAGGATTTAAGCGCGTAAAGCGATAGAAGGGATTTAGCGCATAAAGCGAAATAAGGAATTAAGCGCGTAAAGCGATAGAAGGGATTTAGCGCATAAAGCGAAATAAGGAATTAAGCGCGTAAAGCGATAGAAGAAATTAAGCGCGTAAAGTGAAAGAAGGAATTAAGCGCGTAAAGCGATAGAAGGGATTTAGCGCATAAAGCGAAATAAGGAATTAAGCGCGTAAAGCGAAAGAAGGAATTAAGCGCGTAAAGCGAAAGAAGGAATTAACTTATAAAGTTAAGTTACGTATTACGAAAAATAGAGAATAAAAATTAAAATAAAGAAAAAAGCCGCGTCAGTCTTCTCTTAATTGAATATCAATTGAAAAATAAGATCTGTGAGCAGCCATCATAGTACAACTTACATCCAAGATCTTAAATAAACGCTAATCCTGACAACTAGATCTCAAAAAGGTTTTACAAATTTTTATATCTACGTAGAACTTTTCATACTTCTTGATAATTAGACTAAAGAGGACGAGGGTTAATACTAATGTGTTTACAGAAAGCAACGCTTACGGAAGGAGCTGCAGTCTCGAACCTACGATATTAAGGTGCATAAGTACAGAGAGAGAGACATACAGCAGATTGTTGCATTTATCTGACTTAAACCTGAATATATAAATCGTTAATATTTGTATAAATATCTACGTTCAGTTGAATTTTAAATTCTACTGAAATTTAAAAAAATAATTTATCGACGGTCAGGGTTCATATTTGCAGGTTTACACACAGTCGCCGTTTTTTAAATCAAAGCTGTTAAGAAAATTAAGCGTTTGCAGGTTTAAATTATTAATCAATTAATTATTAATTTTTAAAGTATTTCGTAAAATAACTGGTAAGCACGTAATTTATGTGGATAAAATGAAACCATTGCAAATAATAATTTGATAAAATACGAGTCCAATATTGTCGGTAGTTGTCTAGCAATGTGCATGTCAAAGGCCATTTGAGCTTGTCAATATATTCTTTATTAACAATAAACGTGTTCGAGTTGGACAGAACAAAACGAATATTCAACTGGTGTGTTATGGTGACAGATTTGGTTATTTGTTGCGAAATACAATGACCAGACAATATTTAGTTTAAACGCATCGCCATGCGAAAGCAGGAATTAAGCGCGTAAAGGGAAAGAAGGAATTAAGCGCTTAAAGCGAAAGAAGGAATTAAGCGCATAAAGGGAAAGAAGGAATTTAGCGCGTAAAGCGAAAGAAGGAATTAAGCGCGTAAAGGGAAAGAGGGAATTTAGCGCGTAAAGCGAAAGAAGGAATTAAGCTTGTAAAGGGAAAGAGGGAATTTAACTCGTAAAGCGAAAAAAGGAATTAAGCGCGTAAAGGGAAAGAAGGAATTAAGCTAGTAAAGGGAAAGAGGGAATTTAACGCGTAAAGCGAAAGAAGGAATTAAGCTCGTAAAGGGAAAGAGGGAATTTAACGCGTAAAGCGAAAGAAGGAATTAAGCGCGTAAAGGGAAAGAGGGTATTTAACGCGTAAAGCGAAAGAAGGAATTAAGCGCGTAAAGGGAAAGAGGGAATTTAACGCGTAAAGCGAAAGAAGGAATTAAGCGCGTAAAGGGAAAGAAGGAATTAAGCTCGTAAAGGGAAAGAAGGAATTAAGCGCGTAAAGCGAAAGAAGGAATTAAGCGCTTAAAGCGAAAGAAGGAATTAAGCGCATAAAGGGAAAGAAGGAATTTAGCGCGTAAAGCGAAAGAAGGAATTAAGCGCGTAAAGGGAAAGAGGGAATTTAGCGCGTAAAGCGAAAGAAGGAATTAAGCTTGTAAAGGGAAAGAGGGAATTTAACGCGTAAAGCGAAAAAAGGAATTAAGCGCGTAAAGGGAAAGAGGGAATTTAGCGCGTAAAGCGAAAGAAGGAATTAAGCTCGTAAAGGGAAAGAGAAATTTAACGCGTAAAGCGAAAGAAGGAATTAAGCTCGTAAAGGGAAAGAAGGAATAAAGCGATAAAAACGAAAATTTGTTTACAATTTTTAAAAAACTCAATTTTTGTGTAAATATAAATACATTTAAATTTTACTTCAATATCATTATTGCTGTACTTAATAGTCCGGCCATATTGTCAAAATATTTTAAATAAATAATGTTTCTATAAATGTGGGAAAATTTTTTCTTTATATATACGCGTGTATATATATATATATATATATATATATATATATATATATATATATATATATATATATATATAGAGTGTATCCTTTGTATAATTAAAAAACGTTGTACATCCGTTTCTAGAAGAAAAACCGTTTCGACTTTTCGCCATAATAGTATATGGCACCTTAGGTGTGCCATTCTTATCTTGTCTCAAATCAAAATTTCATGACAGATTTCAAAAACATCGATCTTTTGGTTAAGGTTCCGGCAATGTTGTGCATGCTCACA
>CM040188.1:63370438-63390438 GCA_022606455.1 Callitettix versicolor | reverse complement strand
CAGAAGATGGATACAGGTTGCACTCCCGGAAGACCACAGAGAAGATATCGAACCTGGCAGCAGATATCAGAAGAAGGAGGCTTCGGTTCTATGAACACATCAGTGGACTCCCAACAACGAGACTTGCCAACAGAATCCTTAAGTATATACAAGGTGTCATATCAACAACGTCGTGGATCGCACAAGTCAGAATAGACCTACATGACGCAGGAATAGACTCAACAGATGTTGAAGATAGACACGCATACAGGAGAAAGATGCTTGGTTGGAAAATCTCAGAGAATGAAATCCCAAAGAGAGCAGGGGTAAAATGGACGGAGGAGCGGAAGAGGATCCATGGGGACAGGATAAGGGAGGTGTGGAGGATTAGAAGGAACAAGACATGAGTCGGAGTGCTTTGCGTGATCCAACAGGGTCTATGCGCAGATAATAATAATAATAATATATATATATATATATATATATATATATATATATATATATATATATATATATAAACTTTGTCAGTTAATGTGAAATATAATTACGCTAATGACATATTTATACCAACCTCGCCGACTATAATGACTTAAATATTTCAAATTTAATAAAGAAAATTGAAAAATTATAAATGGAGATTTTGTCGGAGAAGTGAAGAAATCATATGTTCAAAAAAAAAACGTGTTCTGATTTTCTCTGAGACTTTGAATAACCATTACTTATTATTTTAAAAACGGTGAACAGCGATTACAAAAAAACAAATCACGTGACTGATTTGAACTAAAGTTCTAACACAGAAATTCATAGCGTGTCTTAAAAAAATTCTATTTTAAAAACGTTTCCTAAGGGATAAAATATAGCTAGTACAAGTCACTTAAATAAAATTTTAATGTGAGACAAGACGTGCACATATCCCGCTCCTAACCTCAACCATGAGCCTTCTGACACTGAACATTATTTCCAGATAAGGGAGACTTAATGAAAGATGTCAGCTGCTGCTAAACTTTGACTTATGGCGTAATTAACTGAATTTAATTAAAACAAGCTTAGTTGCTGTGCTTTGTTTATTTTATTTTTTAATCTAAGATTTTCAAATATTAAACTAAGAAAATCAAGGAATTTATTTACAAAAATTAAATGAAGAAGTTGTTTTTCAGCAAATATTAAATTCCAATTGATACTTAACTGTTAAAGTGGTAATATTTCAGTTTTAATATACTAACGGTGTAATTTAAATTTTTCAGGTTGGTAATTTTATTAGAGAGAGAGAGAGAGAGATAGGCCAGGGAGAGAGAGATAGAGGCCAGGGAGAGAGAGAGGAGAAGCCAGGGAGAGAAAGAAAGAGAGGTCAGGGAGAGAGAGAAAACGAGAGAGAGAGAGAGAGAGAGAGGCCAGGGAAAGCGAGAGAGAGTCTGATTGGAGACGTAGTTAGAACCAGTAGGTCTTCTCTTCAACTTAACCTTTGTTCACCTTTTCCCTTGCTGTTAAGGTCGACTTTTGTCCTCATTAGTCTAACTGGCAAAAAGTATGGACATTAAAAAAAGCAAAAAGCAATCTACTTAACCGATAGTGAGAGAGAGAGAGAGAGAGAGAGAGAGAGAGAGGCCAGGGAGAGAGAGATAGAGGCCAGTGAGAGAGAGAGAGAGAGGCCAGGGAGAGAGAGAGAGAGAGGCCAGGGAGAGAGAGAAAGAGAGAAAGAGAGGTCAGGGAGAGAGAGAGAAAGAGAGAGAGAGAGGCTAGGGAGAGAAAGAGGCCAGGAAGAGAGAGAGAAAAGAGAAACAGAGGTCAGGGAGAGAGAGAGAAAGAGAGAGAGGCCAGGGAGAGCGAGAGAGAGACTGATTGAAGACGTAGTTAAAACCAGTAGGTCTTCTCTTCAACTTAACCTTTGTGCACCTTTCCCCTTGCTGTTAAGTCCCCTTTTCCCTTTGTCCTCATTAGTCTAACTGGTAAAAAGTATGGACATTAAAAAAAAGCAAAAAGCAATCCACTTAACCGAAAGAGAGAGGGAGAGAGAGAGAGAGAGAAAGAGAAAACGAAAGAGAGTGTGTGTGAGAGAGATTAATTATCTTTTGAATAGCAGCCATTTTGAAACTCTTGAACAGATTATGAATATGAGTAAATACACACACACACACACACACACACACACACACACACACACACACACACACACACACACACACACAGCACAAATAGTACATAAAAAGGCTCTTATTTGGGATTCACAAAGATGACTCCAATAGCTTATTTTTCAATGAAAATGCAAAAATAAATAAACCATATCTACTGTAGCTGTAGTCCATTACATCATTAAATTCTTAATCGAGGTGACAGCCACTTCAGTATCGTATTGCAATTAGGCTATACAGCACTAAGTGCAGTTGTACGTTGCCGAATGTAACGGGTTCAGAACTTTTGCGAGAACACAAATTCGTATTTCTAATCACTGTTACAGATTATTTACATCTGATGGAAATACTTGGTTACGTGCAACTTTAAGGTAAAATGATTCTATTGCAAAACAGTCATTGCATGTGGCAGTTATCCCACTAACGTGATTCAAACGAACTTGAGAAAACATCACTTAAATGAACATTTCTATACGTAAACATCACAACATAATAACTGATTTAGGCAACAGTCTAGATTATGGTTTTTATCCAACTAAATACGATCATTCAAAATATTTGAAAATTAATCGTCTTTTTTTATAAATTTTTTTAAAAATTCATAATCCAAATCAGCTGTATTAAAAAAATTAAAAAAATAAATATATAACTTCTATTTTTTAAAATATCTTACTTGAAAAAGTATCAGAAAGTTTATGAACCGTAAAAAGTATATGTCTGTCTGTCTGTCTGTATGATTTGAATATCCATTTGGTTAAATTGATAAAATTTGGCGCAGGTCTAGTATTTCCTATCTTGTAACCATTTGTTAATTTCAAAAAAACTTTTTTGTTTTTGAAGCTCTTTTTCGATAAAAAATCAGTTTATAATTGATTTTCCCAATAGAAATTTGTTTCAATCTAGACCAATAATTAGTTCGAGTACAATGAAACAGTACATAACTTAATGTCTCAAAATCGTTTCATTGGTTTTCTCTCAAATTTCGGTAGTAAATTTTAATAAAAGAAATTTTTTACATAAACGTATTTTATTACAAACTTGCAACTGACAGAGTTGTTGAAACTTCTTTCAAATTTGATCAAAATCAAATGAACCGATTTTTAAAAATCAGTACAATAATAGGCTCTATTATTGTTTTTTGCTTATGTCTAACGAACTAGGTTTTTGTAGAAATAACTAAACGGGAAAACGTTTTTGTAAAGTTTTTACGTATTTATTTTATATAAATTTTAAAAATGTTTTTTTCAAACTAATCCTATTAAATGTAAGAACATTCTAAACAAAATATTGTATTCGTTGAGTCGCACATTAACAGATATTTGAGCACGGCAGACATTCTATTGCAAGCTTAAAATACAAACCATAAATATTTCCGCATCACGACCGATTGCAAATTCCTTTATACATTTGCAACTATGAATACATTGCACTGTGCAATCGTTGTGTTCCACAGTTTTTGAAGGCGTAAATTTATTTAAGTCTATCGGGAAATAAAAATGATAATACGGAATATACAAACGCAGAGACACGCGTTACTCTGTGAAGGTGTTGTGAAGAGATTTATTTTGAATGCAACATTTTATTTTAAAATATTATTCACAACCTAGAACAGAGCTTAGAGAATTCTGAATACGATGTGATTGTAAAACGATGTGATTGTAAAACGATGTGATTGTAAAACGATGTGATTGTAAAACGATGTGATTGTAAAACGATGTGATTGTAAAACGATGTTATTGTAAAACGATGTGATTGTAAAACGATGTTATTGTAAAACGATGTGATTGTAAAACGATGTGATTGTAAAACGATGTGATTGTAAAACGATGTGATTGTAAAACGATGTTATTGTAAAACGATGTTATTGTAAAACGATGTGATTGTAAAACGATGTGATTGTAAAACGATGTGATTGTAAAACGATGTGATTGTAAAACGATGATGTGATTGTAAAACGATGTGATTGTATTGTAAAACGATGTGATTGTAAAACGATGTAAAACGATGATTGTAAAACGATGTGATTGTTGTAAAACGATGTGATTGTAAAACGATGTGATTGTAAAACGATGTGATTGTAAAACGATGTGATTTTAAAACGATGTGATTGTAAAACGATGTGATTGTAAAACGATGTTATTGTAAAACGATGTGATTAAAACGATGTGATGTAAAACGATGTGATTGTAAAACGATGTGATTGTAAAACGATGTGATTGTAAAACGATGATGTAAAACGATTGTAAAACGATGTTGTAAAACGATGTGATTGTAAAACGATGTGATTGTAAAACGATGTGATTGTAAAACGATGTGATTGTAAAACGATGGGATTGTAAAACGACGATGTGATTAAAACGATAAAACGATGTTGTAAAACGATTGTAAAACGATGTAAAACGATTGTGTGAAAAACGATGTTTGTATTGTAAAACGATGTGATTGTAAAACGATGTTATTGTAAAACGATGTGATTGTAAAACGTTGTAAAACGATGTGATTGTAAAACGATGTGATTGTAAAACGATGTGATTGTAAAACGATGTGATTGTAAAACGATGTGATTGTAAAACGATGTGATTGTAAAACGATGTGATTGTAAAACGATGTGATTGTAAAACGATGTGATTGTAAAACGATGTGATTGTAAAACGATGTGATTGTAAAACGATGTGATTGTAAAACGATGTGATTGTAAAACGATGTGATTGTAAAACGATGTGATTGTAAAACGATGTGATTGTAAAACGATGTGATTGTAAAACGATGTGATTGTAAAACGATGTGATTGTAAAACGATGTGATTGTAAAACGATGTGATTGTAAAACGATGTGATTGTAAAACGATGTGATTGTAAAACGATGTGATTGTAAAACGATGTGATTGTAAAACGATGTGATTGTAAAACGATGTGAAAAACGATGTAATTGTAAAACGATGTGATTGTAAAACGATGTGATTGTAAAACGATGTGATTGTAAAACGATGTGATTGTAAAACGATGTGATTGTAAAACGATGTGATTGTAAAACGATGTGATTGTAAAACGATGTGATTGTAAAACGATGTGATTGTAAAACGATGATTGTAAAATGTGATGTGATTGTAAAACGATGTGATTGTAAAACGATGTGATTGTAAAACGATGTGATCGTAAAACGATGTGATCGTAAAACGATGTGATTGTAAAACGATGTGATCGTAAAACGATGTGATTGTAAAACGATGTGATTGTAAAACGATGTGATTGTAAAACGATGTGATCGTAAAACGATGTGATTGTAAAACGATGTGATTGTAAAACGATGTGATCGTAAAACGATGTGATTGTAAAACGATGTGATCCTAAAACGGTGTGATTGTAAAACGATGTGATTGTAAAACGATGTGATCGTAAAACGATGTGATTGTAAAACGATGTGATCGTAAAACGATGTGATTGTAAAACGATGCATGTGATGTGTCTGTATGTTTCACCTGTTATTTCACATCGAAAGACAATCGGCCGCTCAATTTGAAAGTGTCAACATGTTCTGAAGTATAGATTTTTTTTTGGTGTTTAACGTCCGACTTTTGTGCACAAACTTAAATATCTCACTTTACAAAGAAAACTCACTGCTTACTAGTTCTCTTATAACGTTAGGCCTAGCTATTGAGAAGGAAGTAGGCCAAGTATTGAAGAGGAAGTGAAACATTGAGTTAAGTTCTAACAGAACCGCAAAGACCAAACATGCAAATGAATTCAATTGCGAAAGCTTTCAGGGAACTCAGAAGCCCAAATGGAAGCAGTAAAATATTGCCCCATTCAATTTAAACTTCCTACATAATTACTTTAGTAGGGAATTGCAGACGCTTGCAATTGATGTAGTTTGTTTGGTTTACAATCAATCAGGACTAAATAAAAACGTAGAAAATTTTCTTTTAATAAATTTACGTGTAAAAAAATCTAAATCTAAATGTTCCTATTGTAAAAACACATTCTAGGAAACAAAACAAATCACAATGATTCGCAAATTCCGATAAATTCTTTTAAACAAATTAAAGCTTCGGAAGTACGTTTCAAACTCTAATTGTAACCAATGTGCTTCACCTATCATCACTGTTGCATTATACCATCCTCTTATATCTTGATTTTTTTTGTGTTTAACGTCCGAATATTGTGCACATGTGGGCCAATGCAGACGATGGGATGATTTTATAATATTGAGCACCTAAACTTCCTTACGCTCGAGAATATTGAGCACCTAAACTTCCTTATGCTCGAGAATATTGAGCACCTATATCTTCCTTACGCTCGAGAATATTGAGCACCTAAACTTCCTTACGCTCGAGAATATTGAGCACCTAAACTTCCTTACGCTCGAGAATATTGAGCACCTAAACTTCCTTATGCTCGAGAATATTGAGCACCTATATCTTCCTTACGCTCGAGAATATTGAGCACCTAAACTTCCTTACGCTCGAGAATATTGAGCACCTAAAGCTTGCTTACGCTCGAGAATATTGAGCACCTAAACTTCCTTACGCTCGAGAATATTGAGCACCTAAAGCTTGCTTACGCTCGAGAATATTGAGCACCTAAACTTCCTTACGCTCGAGAATATTGAGCACCTAAACCTCCTTACGCTCGAGAATATTGAGCACCTAAACCTTCCTTGCGCTCGAGAATATTGAGCACCTAAAACTTCCTTACGCTCGAGAATATTGAGCACCTAAACTTCATTACGCTTGAGAATATTGAGCACCTAAACTTCCTTATGCTCGAGAATATTGAGCACCTAAATCTTCCTTACGCTCGAGAATATTGAGCACCTAAACTTCCTTACGCTGGAGAATATTGAGCACCTAAAGCTCCTTACGCTCGAGAATATTGAGCACCTAAACTTCCTTACGCTCGAGAATATTGAGCACCTAAACCTCCTTACGCTCGAGAATATTGAGCACCTAAACCTTCCTTGCGCTCGAGAATATTGAGCACCTAAAACTTCCTTACGCTCGAGAATATTGAGCACCTAAACTTCATTACGCTTGAGAATATTGAGCACCTAAACTTCCTTACGCTCGAGAATATTGAGCACCTAAAACTTCCTTACGCTCGAGAATATTGAACACCTAAACTTCCTTACGCTCGAGAATATTGAGCACCTAAACCTCCTTACGCTCGAGAATATTGAGCACCTAAACCTTCCTTGCGCTCGAGAATATTGAGCACCTAAAACTTCCTTACGCTCGAGAATATTGAGCACCTAAACTTCATTACGCTTGAGAATATTGAGCACCTAAACTTCCTTACGCTCGAGAATATTGAGCACCTAAAACCTTCCTTACGCTCGAGAATATTGAGCACCTAAAACCTTCCTTACGCTCGAGAATATCGAGCACCTAAAACTTCCTTACGCTCGAGAATATTGAGCATCTAAAACTTCCTTACACTCGAGAATATTGAGCACCTAAATCCTTGCTCCCATAAATTTGCCCAGCTAATCAATTTTAAAACTCAAAGTTCCTTTTGGCGATGATGACTTAAAAAGGGTTGAGCAAAATCATGAAATACTGATTTTTGTCAATGAGCCCAATTTATAACTGAGCCAAAAACCTCACCTAAAGTTGAACCCTGGACGAAGCCTATGAATGCGGGCGGCTATCCGGCGTTAGGCGTAACTAAAGCGAATCGCGCTTAACGTTACAGTATCTCATCTGCATGCTCGGATTGTGACTACATATAACTTAAATATACAAAATTTTATTGATAATCGCTCAGGAAACATTTAAATAGTTTTGGTGTAACAATTGTTTAGGTCGATAACAGAAGAACTCAGTATTTAGGAATAATTTAATTTGTACCAAAACTGTTAAATTACAACTATATCATATTTGTATTGCGTGCAAATAGACAAAAATATTTAACCCTAATAGTGTCATGCAGAACACAGTGAAGTGCATGTACCATTCCTTATACTATGCATGGTAATGTTTGAAATTCAAATAAAAATATAATTTCTGTTTAAAACTTTAAGAGTTGTATATCATTTTTTTCTGAAAGAACTATAGAATTAAGTGATGGTTCAAGTGAAAATTACAAAAAAAATTTAAAGATAATATATTACCGTTGGAATATATCTTTGTATGAAATAAAACAATCAACTTAGAGCCCCATTTAAAAATAAAAATAATTGTTTGTAATTTTTTTCAAAATATACAAAAGTTTTCAAATTTATTTGTAAATAAAACGGTATACACAAAAATATGTTTGTTTTATAAGTTTTAATTTTTGAAACGTAAAAAGACTCTGAGCACCAATTTTTGAAAATCGCCAAGTAACATGTAGCCGTGTAAAACAGTATGTAAACTGAAGCAAATACACATATTTTTTATACTTTCTCGAAGAAAAAGAACCACTTATTAATAACATATATAATAACTAACAATGTTCACTTTTAAAAAAATTACAAAAATTTAAATTTCGAAAAAGAGTTTATTTCACGCAGTAAACATAACCCTAAAATTCTTTACTTTAGACATTAAGTCACTTTTATCATATATATATTTAAATAAAAACAATTTTTAATTTCACAACCTATATTTGTTATTGTCTAATAAGAAATATTTACACAATTACAAACACTGTACAACAACAAAAACAACACAAATATCAAAATTATGACGAGAAATAACGCACACTTTCATGAACGGCACGCGATGGCGGACTGATGCTTACTCGGACGAAAAATGACCAACATTTCAGGACAAAAAAAAGGCTTGGCCTTTCGATTTAGTCTATGGCCAATAAATCACTTTGTAGTGGAACTTTCACACTACAATTGTGAAGAAAATAGTTGATCTATGACAAGAAACATACTAGAAATCGAGGAGTTCTTGGACCTCTGTAATTTGTCGTTTCTTACTTTGTTTGTAGACCACAGTTTAAAAAATCACAGATACATAACTATATTTCGTAGGTAAAATATTCAACAGATGAATTAAAGAGAAAGGATCAATCTTAAAAAAACGATACTAACCACAATTATATTTAAAATTATTTACTAGGTCAAATATTAGTTTGAAAACAGGCAATATGGCGGACGCCTAGAAGCAAAGGAGAGTACTAGAAATTAGTGTGTTTACTTATGCATTTATTGTAACAATTTGTATACAAATTTCATAAATCTAAAACATGATAAATAAAGCTTAGAATCTCTATTTTCTAATGGTATTTATTTCATTAAGATTGCAACAGGATAAATTTGTTAAAACAGTGTGTTAAGGTAACGGTGTTTCCAAACGACTTATAAGTCGCTTATCACTTAGAGGTAGGATTTTAAACGACTTATAAGTTGTTCATCGCTTCTAGGGTTAAAATTGTTATTTAGTATCTAATTTAAAATAAATATTTTTCTATTTAACGCCTTAAAAGTTTTGTAATCTCAACAATAAATTAAAACTTAAAAACATTTCGCTACTTGACTTATTTCTGCTTGGTCCTGACGAACAGTTTATCTTTTAGAAATTCGTTAAATGTTTTCAATAACATTAAAAAAAATACCATTTCATTATAACCGTCAGAGCAGTGATCACGTGACCCAACGTATCCTCAAGGCACTGCATATGACGTACTGCAGTTTTACGATAAATAATAAACAACCTTCACTTATTAAATTACTGAACAAGTAACATTCAAGATTTTAAATGTACAACAATTATTTGAACTGGCTAATCGCACTGATTTATTGTTGGAGCTTGATTGACTTCTGATTAATTTGCAAAATCATCAATAACCATTGAAAGGACAGTGACGTAATGTAAACAAGTTTGTGTTTCGACAAATGTTTTAATTAACAATAGTGAGGGGCAATTAATTAGCGGCGAAGTCTTTTAAATAAATGTATGTGAGTCCGCTTGCAATATTGCGACGCGGACAGTGTCGTATTGAAAACAAATTTCCAGCATTTGTAAAACTGATCTTCGTATTTTGCAATAAAATGTCCGAAGAAATGCCTGACTACAGTAAGATCATGATTTTTTTAAAACAAACTTTCATTATAGCATAAATCCTACCGTTTTTTTACTTTTTTGGATAACAAACTTGTCCAAGCTAATATGGAAACCAAGTTTGAAAAAATCTG
Source organism: Callitettix versicolor (assembly GCA_022606455.1). NCBI lineage: Eukaryota > Metazoa > Arthropoda > Insecta > Hemiptera > Cercopidae > Callitettix > Callitettix versicolor. The sequence continues at coordinate 63,380,206 of CM040188.1, read as the reverse complement.
ACAAAAATCACAACCCCACTGAATGAATAACTTTCAAGGATTTCAATAAATCTTCTATTGTCCTGTGACCTTGTGCCTTCTTCCTACATTCCTGAATTGCTCAGTAACAGCGCCTAAGCGTTTCATAAATTCTAAGATTTGGATAAGATTTAAAGTATATAACCATTCCACTTTTAACTGGTGATTTCTCAGTTCATTATTGAAGTACTTCCCTTAAAATCTTTCTGTCTTTTGACCCTTATCACGGTGTTGTCCTATGTTTAGCCAGAATATCACCTCACTACTACATTTCATTGAATACTAGTTGATAGAGCGTCTAAACAAAACGATGGCTGTAGACAATTTAAATTTAGCGTCGGCCAGAACATCTTCGATTTTTTTTTTTTTTTTTTTTGTTTAACATCCGACTATTGTGCACACTTGGGCTATTTCAGACGATAGGATGATTTATAGCGTATGAAAATGTCAAGCCCTGGCCGGGAATCGAACCCGGGTCCTCGGGGTGAAAGCCTAGTTCGCTATCAACTAGGCCACCGAGGCAGCTAGAGAACCTCTTTGAAATTTTATTTTAGATTCAAAGGTAATATATAGAATTCAAATATTGTAATTTAAAAAAAATTACATTTGTGCTTGGTGACTAAGTATATTCAGTGTGACGTTTTTCAAAAACCAATTTCTAAGAAAAACAATAACTCTGTTCCTTCATAAAGCTTGCAGATAGGTTCTAATCTCCTGTGTGCTAGGTAGCGCCAGGAACACACACCTTATCTGTGTTTACTTCCAATCTCGACTATGTGTAGCACCTTCTCTCTCTCTCTCTCTCTCTCTCTCTCTCTCTCTCTCTCTCTCTCTCTCTCCTCTCTTTCTCTCCTACCTACCTACCTACCTACCTATCTACCCGTCTACATGTCTATCTATCTACCTACCTACCTACCTATCTACCTGTCTACATGTCTATCTATCTATCTATCTATATCTATCTATCTATCTATCTATCTATCTATCTATCTATCTATCTATCTATCTATCTATCTATCTATCTATCTATATATATATATATATATATATATATATATATATATATATATATATGTTTATCTGTCTATTTCTCAAAATTGGTGAAGAAAAAGTGAGAAATATATTTTTCTGTCATAGCAGAAACAAAACTGTATATATATATATATATATATATATATATATATATATATATATATATATATGTATATATATATATATATATATATATATATATATATATATGTGTGTGTGTGTGTGTGTGTGTGTGTGTGTGTGTGTGTGTGTGTGTGTGTGTGTGTAGATTAGATTCGTTTATTTTACGAAAAAAACATTTTTCTCGCTTTCCTTCACCACGTTGGTTGATGTAATGATAAGCATTATTGTGTCCGTCACAAATTTTCAAAAGAAACTTTCGTGAACCAATTTGAAAAAAACTGATTAGGTTTATTAGACATATTAACAATGTTACCATAGAATTTTTCCAAAAAAATGTTGCAATGTATTGCTTGCGAATGTAAATAATTAACATTTAAACTTTGACATTTATCTGAAAATATAACTTGACAGATTTATTTTAAATCACCGTAGGACTTTAAAAATTTATTTTTGGAAGAACGATATACAATATTCGTAGAGGTTAACACAAGGACTCGCTGAATAAACATTACACCCCATTGGCTCCCTCACTTCCTGTTCTTGCCTCCTGGAGAGATGAAATTTGACACGTGGATAACCGAGCTAAAGATAAACTAAACAATTGGAATTTGGTGAGGTAAGTCCTAGAATTAAAAAAATACTGTAGTAGAATTACTTACTCAAAATATCAAATTTGATTTTTTTTACTATTTTATGTAAAGTGAGAAAGGTAAAATAAAACACTGTCTTAATAAACTAACACGTAACATTCCCTGTGATAGAGCCCCTGCCTAGGGTTACTAGGATATAAACACCAAAACATTCCTTAGATATAAACCTGTCATTTCGGAAGAGGAGAGGAAGAGAAGATCGGAAAGAATGAAGAACTTCTTAGGAACAAAGAAAAGTACAGCGCGCAAGAAATATTGATTCAGCATTCCCCAGGATATAAACAAAACATTCCTTAGAAGAAACTAACACGTAACATTCCTTAGGATATAAACACGTAACATTCCTTAGGATATAAACACGTAACATTCCTTAGGATATAAACACGTAACATTCTTTAGGATATAAACACCTAACATTCCTTAGAATATAAACACGTAACAATCATAATTATATAGATCCTTATTTTCCTAATTTGCCTTATGTCCCTACAAAAAAAATTATATATGTTTTAAAAAGATTTTTTACAAAAAATATGCATTAGAAAAATATTATTTTTGTTTAAAATGGTGTTAATAAATGAAAATGCCTTTAGAAATCAAATACCTTTAAAATCGGTTATTTCGTGTAGTTTCCAAGTATGTGCACAGCGCAAAACGATTACAACTTAGAAATAAATATTTAAATTCCTTTACGTTAACTACAAACAGTTCATTATGGAAGTGGCTAAGACTTACGTCAGTTGTGTTACATTTCTGCGGGCAGACTTACTCTGTCCTATATATCAAAGCGACTTTACTCTTTCCATTCGTCTTAGTTACATGGGACCGGGATTTTCCTCAAATAGACTGCATTAGCACGCTTTTAAATCGGAATTCACGTTTAATCCACAGTTTGTCGTTTCGAGAAATGCCACAAGGTGTTTAATATGATTTAATTGCGTGTGAATGCAGGCTGTACAGTTTTTGTGTAGCGTGTACAAGTTCAGAAATTATCACATTTTGTATACTTAACAAACTGTTATCATTGTTAAATGATGATTTTATTAATTCAATGTACTTATCACGCTTTTCTGAAAAACTAGATTGCACATCATCATCGGCCTTACAATCTGGACGAATTAGCATTTAATGGAATGTAAGACAATTTAAATTATAATTTATTCAAATCGTAACAATGGTGAAATTAGATTTTCAAAAAAAGGATCACATAAAAGAGGTTGTGACTAAGATTTTGGAAAGGCTAAAAATCGGTTTTCGTAAAACGGATGAACTTTACGAAAAGCGTTTTTACGCCATTCCGTAAAGTCTGTTTTGACGCTTTCTGTAAAGCGTTTTTACGACTTCAACTTATCGTAAAAAGTTCAAGTCATCACAAAAATTGGTTATTGTGCCAAGTTTGAAGCAAATTTGTCCCAAAATTGCAAATGTTCTGAGCTAAAACAAAGACTAAAACACACATGTATATATATTGTTATGTATACATACACACACGCGCGCGCATACACACACACACACAGCATACACAAACCACACACACACGCACACACCCACACTCACACGCACGCACGCACACGCACGCACACGCACGCGCACGCACGCACACACACACACACACACACACACACACACACACACACACACACACACACACACACACACACACACGCGCGCGCACACACATACACACACACACGCTCGCGCGCGCACACACACACACACACACACGCAACGCGCACACACACCCACACCCACACGCACGCACGCACACACACACACACACACACACACACACACACACACACACACACGCAGACATACACACGTACACACACACATACGCGCGCGCAAACACACACATACACACACACATACACACACGCACGCACGCACACTTACACACACACAAGTTCACCTTGTTTCGATGACCTCTCTAACAAATTTAGTCAACAGGGGGAACGACACACCTAATTAATTTACCTGTTGTTTGGAGGACTGCTCTAATCGTGTTTAAACTGAGTGCAATGTGGTTAATGTCATAATCAATTTCATTGGACCTAATAATCCCGGCTAATGTACGTTGTTGGCGTGTCGATCTGCGTCAGCTCAAGCCAGCCAAATTTCTCTTTGCGTCATTAAAAAGTTGTAAGAACAAACAATGAAAGTTTACTTCAATCAGGCTTTCAGCGAGATCAACCCTGATGCCAGATACGATTTTGGATATACGTATGCACAATGTTGTGTCGAACGGATGTATTGCAATTCAATTTGATGCAATTGAGAGTGCACAAGTCGAAATAAGCGCACCGTAGCCAACCGCGCCACCTGGCGGAAACAAACATAAGAAACGAACAGCGCAGAGTAGTGGGATGCATTGCGTGTTCGGCAAAATCCGAGGCCGCCTCTCTCTCTTTTCTGCAGCCAGCGTCCTCCGACGAACGTGTCTGCCAAGTAATTAAGTTTATTGAGAATAAATTTAAAGTGCGATACGCCGTAATATAAAACATGCGCCACTTCCTGAACAGCGAAAAGGGTTCGTCACCATCTACCAGGTACTGTGGTTATATTAAATAAATAATTTGTAATGTATAACTTTGAGATACATGCTGTACTAAACCTGTCGGCCATTACAAATAGAGTGGTGATAACTTGAAATATTGATCCAAGTTTGGGGAACAGGAGTGAAATTCCAGCGCAAGTAATAAATAACTGAGAACTTTAAAGTGTATTAATATCCAGCACTTTTATTTATTAAACTTGAAAATAAATTCACGTTTGTATAGTGCGCTGGCGTAAAATAGGTAATACACTTTTATAAGGGTGGAGCAGCTGTAGCACATATAGGCACCAGCATCCCAGAGGCTCATTTAGAAATTCATTTAAAGAAAATATTATTACCAAAGGAAATTCAGATAATAAGACTATAATAATTATATTTGGAAAATAAAAGAAAGGAACCGCCATGTCGCTTATCTTGGAACAATATCGTATGGTTAAATAAAATAATATAACATAAAATAGGTCATAAGTAATTGACATAGTCAAAGAATTCAAATATCTTGGGGAATGGATCAACTGGAACGCCCTATAGAAAAAAGATATGGAATCTAGAAGAAATAACGTTGAATTAGCCTTCCAAATTACCAAAGACACATACAACAAGAAGTCCCTCTCCTGGAATACAAAGATAAGGCATTAATCATACGGTAATTAAACCAGAAGCCTTATATGCAGCTGCATTATCTCTCACAACCCAGGGCCCACTTGAAACGCTGGAAATCAAAGAAAGAAAGATATTACGAAAAATCTTAGGCCCCGAATTCCGTAACAACCTATTACTCTACATCAGTAATGAAACTCTTTACCAAAAAACTGAAACACTATCAGACACAATAAGAAAAAGGAGAATTGATTTTTATGGGCACATCCTCCGAATGGACAAAAATAGACTAACCCAAAAAATATTTGACTACTTTCGCAAAAAAGAGCCAAACCACTTTGGTTTAGAGAAACAGAGAAAGACATAACAGAACTGCAGATCATTAACACTACGCTCATAGACAGAACAGCCAAAACAATAACCAAGGACTAGAAGCAACGGTTCCAAGGCAAAGTCAAATCCAAGCGAACGATTCAAATCTCTGACGAAGAAAGAAAAGCAAGATCACAACGAATGAAGCAATACTGGGCTACGAGGAAGGCACAGAACATTAAAAATTGATTGATTTAGTGTACCCCAAAGTTGGGTGAAACAAATAAAGGCTACATAGGCTTCCTCTCTGGTCATAAATGTCCTATGTAGCCTAAATAGGCTTCCTCTCTGGCCATAAGTGTCCTATGTAGCCTACATAGGCTTCCTCTCTGGCCCTATGTAGCCTACATAGGCTTCCACTCTGACCATAAGTGTCCTATGTAGCCTACATAGGCTTCCTCTCTGGCCATAAGTGTCCTATGTAGCCTACATAGGCTTCCTCTCTGGCCATAAGTGTCCTGTGTAGCCTACATAGGCTTCCTCTCTGGTCATAAATGTCCTATGTAGCCTACATGGGCATCCTCTCTGGCCATAAGTGTCCTATGTAGCCTACATAGGCTTCCTCTCTGGCCATAAGTGTCCTATGTAGCCTACATAGGCTTCCTCTCTGGCCATAAGTGTCCTATGTAGCCTACATAGGCTTCCTCTCTGGCCATAAGTGTCCTATGTAGCCTAAATAGGCTTCCTCTCTGGCCATAAGTGTCCTATATAGCCTTCAGGAAAGAAAATTTTAATCATAATTGTAGGATTCAGTTATTCTGTAAATTTGTTTTAATACAAAATTATATAATTTTTTTCTTACGCTTGACAAATATAACATTTACTTAAACCCACTGAACCTTGTTATTAGTTTTTTTGACCTAACGTAGTAAATAATCTTAAATTCTAAAATAATTTGAAATTATAAATTCGGAACGGCTACCGGGTTCTTTAGGTGGTTACGATATAATCGCGGTTCAAACTTCCTAAATTAATACAAGAGATCAAAATTTAAATTAACGCCGAATAGATCCACGGTAAGTTTTGTTACTAAGTACGGTTAATTAGGTTAATAAATTAAATAACATAAAATATACTCTGCTGTTACTGCACGCGTGACACACACACACACCCACACACACACACACACACACACACATATATATATATATATATATATATATATATATATATATATATATATATATATATATGTACGAGGGTGGTATGAAAAGTTTCCAACCTCAACATGAAGATAGCAGCACTCGTCGGTGGCAGCACTCGAATTTCGTTGTTCATCTGTTGACAGTTACTCATCAAAGTTTCAGCCATTTTGGACGCGCAGTTGTAATGTAACAGTCGTTTGAGTGAGTTGATGCGAGTATTTTTATGAAAATGCGCAAAATCGAGTATCGAGCTGTCATTAAATATTTGTTTTTGAAAGGCAATACGCCTACGCAAATCAAAGATGAGTTGAATTCTGTGTATGGGGGACTCTGCACCATCATTTACCACAGTGAAATTTTGGGCAGCTGAATTTAAACGTGGCCGTAAGAGCTTGGGAGACGATGAACGTCCGGGACGTCCAAAAACTGCAACTACCGACGAAAACATCGCCAAAGTTCACCAAATAGTGCTAGATGACCGCCGAATCAATGTGAGAGAGATAACAGACTTTATGAACATGTCAAAACAACGTGTTTGTCACATATTAAATCAACATTTAGACATGAGAAAGCTGTCCGCGCGTTGGGTACCGCGTTTGCTCACGTTAGACCAAAACGTGTTCGAATGAACATTTCCAATGCTCTGTTGGCGCAGTTTAGGCGCAATAAATCCCAGTTTTGGCGCCGATTAATTACTGTAGATGAAACTTGGATACACCATTATACGCCCGAAACAAAAGTACAGTCCAAACAGTGGACTGCAAAGAGGGAACCGGCTCTAAAAAAAGCAAAAACTTTTTTCGGCTGGGAAAGTGATGGCGACTGTTTTTTAGGATAGTCATGGAGTTATTTTAATCGACTATCTTCAAAAAGGAAAAACCATTATAGAAGCATACAACGCATCTTTACTTGACAAGCTGAAGTCAGAACTTGCGGAAAAACGGCCACATTTGCAGAAAAAGAAAATCCTGTTTCACCAAGACAACGCACCGTCTCACACCTCAGCGGTTGCCATGGCGAAAATCCACGAATGACGGTTTGAACTGCTTGACCATCCGCCTTACTCACCAGATCTAGCCCCAAAGCGACTTCTTTTTGTTCCCTCATCTAAAAATTGCGATCGGAGGACAGAGATTTTCGTCAAATTAATCACCTTCGTGAACAATTATTTTGCAGAGAAAATCGCCAAGTACTATTTGGACGGGATACAGAGATGGGAGCATCGCTGGGAGAAGTGTGTAGAGGTACAAGCAGACTATGTTGAAAAATAAAAAAAAAATTCTGAAAAAATGTCTTGTATCTTGTTAGTTCGGAAACTTTTCAGACCACCCTGAATATATGTACCCCATATATTCATTCATATATTCATTTCATATATATATATATATATATATATATATATATATATATATATATATATATATATATATATATTATATATATATTATATATATATATATATATATATATATATATATATCTAATTCATATTATATTTCTGAAAGTTTGTGTGTTTGTTTGTTTGTTTGTTATTCAATCACGCTTTAACCACTGAATCAATTGAGATGAAATTTGGTACGTATATGGTTTAGTATCAGAGATACATATAGGCCTATTCTCGTTTTAAAAAACGTCATTATACTACTTACCCAGCCCAAAATAATTATCAGTTTTTAGTTTTGTAACATCTGTTAACTATAGTTAGGTTTAATTACTGTTTACTGAACATGAGATTTAGGCACCTGAGATGGACATAGATCTAATCCCATTTTACAAATCTTAATCTATGTTTTATTTATTGCAAAATTATTGTTTTTAATGTTACATTTTCATCTAAAGACTATTCAATGTTTTTAAAGCAGAAGCAGAATATATATATATATATATATATATATATATATATATATATATATATATATATATATATATATATACATACAATTCTATTAGGATAATTTAATTGTAAGGTAGTATATATATTTGTGTAATTACATTATATGAAAAAATGGTAAATATGCAGTGCAGCATCTATTGGAGTTTTCGATATTTTTCTTACTAAAATGCTTTATTATGTGCCCAAAAGCAAAAATCCAAAATATGAAAGCAGGAGAAGTACGATAAAAATCGAAAATAAAAGTGACCAACATAACCTCAAAATTGCTACCGGCGAAAATCGGTACCGTGTTGTACGGATTTTAGACATATTTTTATTGTTTTACTGATCTACAGATCAGTAAAATAATAAAAATACGTCTAACACGGGTTTGGGTGATAGGAAACCCATTTTTTAAAAGAATAGTGCATAACCTAAGTGACACGGTTGTTAGGCCTAACAGGGTGATGCGTGAAAAAACCTTTATATTTTTTAAAGATTATTTGGCTACATATCCTAACTGTCACAGTTGTTAGGCCAAACACTGTGATGCGTAAAAAAACCTTTATATTTTTTTAAAGAATACTGCATTAAAAGAATACTAAGTATATTAACTGACACGGTTAGTAGGCCTAACACGGTGATGTGTAAAAAAACTTTTATATTTTTTTAAAGAATACTACGTATCCTAACTGATATGATTGTTGGGCCTATCATTGTGATGTGTGAAAAAAAACTTTATTTTTTTTAAGAGTTTCCAAACCTTAACTGACACGGTTGTCAGGCCTAACATAGTGATGCGTGATAAATCTTTATATTTTTTTTAAAGAATACTCCATAAGCTAACTAACATAGTTGTTAGGCCTAACACGGTGATGCATTAAAAGAACCTTTATTTATTTTTTTCAAAAGAGTACTCCATAACCTAACTGACACTGTTGTTGGGCCTAATACGGTTATGCATGGAAAAAACTTTATATTTTTTTTAAAGAGTATAACTTAACCGTAACTTAACTAACACGGTGATGCGTGAAAAAACCTTTATATTTTTTTAAAGAGTACTACATATCCTGACACGGTTGTTGGACCTATCACGGTGATGCGTCAAAAAACTTTTATATTTTTTTTTTAAATACTAGGCTACATATCCTGACACGGTTGTTAGGCCTAACATAGTGATGCGTGAAAAATCTTTATATTTTTTTACAGAATACTCCATTAGCAAACTAATATGGTTGTTAGGCCTAACACGGTGAAGCATTAAAAAACCTTTATTTATTTTTTTAAAAAGAGTACTCCAAACCTAATTGACACGGTTGTTGGGTTAAACGGTGATGCAGGAAAAAAATTAATTTTTTTTAAAGAGTACTCCAAAACTTAACTAACACGGTTGTTGGT
>CM040188.1:63360438-63362938 GCA_022606455.1 Callitettix versicolor | reverse complement strand
TTGCGTCTCATATTAAATAAGATATGAAACAATTTAATTCTTATAATGCCATTTATAATAAAGAATCAGTTGTTTTAAATAAATTCGTAAAGAACAGCTGATTTCATTGAACAGCTGATAGGCTATAATAAGTTTTAGGTTATGTCGTGTTTTCCAACATTTTATCGTAACTAAAATAAAAAGGAAGTAAACAAAATAAAAACGATTTTTATTTTTGATTCGATAACAGATTATTTAAAATTTTCTTTTTTAAATCTGTACATTGTTCTGATTAAACTAATGAGGACAAGTGATCGGCGATAACAGCAGTGATGACTTCTCACTTGTACTCACGACATTAGGTTGCACAAGTTCGGAGTAGCAGCAGTAAATTCCTCGTGAGAACTTCAGTTTCTAAGCACTTTTGTAGGTGTTGATTCTCAGAACATAAAATCAATTTTCGTGTTTCCGGAACTAAATATTTTTACAACAATTTCATTTCTAAAAATTATATAAATGAATAAATAATAGCGGCACGCAGCTGTCTTGTGAGATGATGAAAGCGGAATTTCCAAAAATAGATTTTAAATTTTATTTATATTTCTAAAAATTAATATCATTATGAGCATTTAAATTCTGCATATTTTAACACTTTAAATTTACAAAATACTTCGAAAATACAAAAATAATTTCCTGACTGCTCTCATAATAAAATTTAAGATAACTTTTTACATTTGAAATTATCGCCATTCTTAATCTGTTGAATTGATTTTTTTGGATATCGAACTTACACACACTCGCTCGCCCTCACACACACCATATATAGCCTATATATATATATATATATATATATATATATATATATATATATATATATACTTTACGCCAGTTAGTGTAATGGGACAAGGGATCAGCAGTTCAGAAAAGCAACACACTAACAATTACTTTATCTACATCGACTACCAACCACTTATGAATATATATTCATGAATGTACATATATACGAGGTATGTTTAGAAAGTAACGAGAATTATTAAATTCCGCGGACTTGGAGAGTCCGATTGACAAAAATTTTTTTTTATTATGTTGGTATACATGCCCTTAAAGTATGATAAAACTTTCAGCTGTTTTCATTGTTGACTTTGTCTGTGACAGCCACTAAGGTTAGACGTGTTTTTATTAGCTCGGCGATTTTCGTTTGTTAAAAGAAATGGATCAAAGAATTTGTATCAAATTTTGTGTAAAAAATGGAATAAAGTGTAACAAAGTGTGCGAAATGTTAACAAAGGCCTATGGTGAGTCTGCTATGAGTAAAGCAAAAGTTTACGAGTGGTATAAGCGTTTCCAAGAAGGCCGTAAAGACGTTGAAGATGACGAACGCTCTGGACGCCCCAGCATATCAACAAAAAATGATGAAGACGTGGAAAAAGTGAAAGAAATGGTTATGAACAATCCCCGAATCGCAATTAGAGAGATCGCTGATGATGTTGGCATATCGATTGGATCATGTCATAACATTGTTTCCAATGTTTTGTGTATAAAACGCGTTGCAGCAAAATTCGTTCCAAAATTGTTGAATTTTGAACAAAAGCAGCGGCGAATGGAAGTTGCTCAGGAGTCACTAAATGAAGTCAACGACGATGCAGAATAACTGAAACGTATTATAACAGGTGACGAAACATGTGTTTACGGATATGACGTCGAAACTGAGCCTCACTCATCCCAGTGGAGGCATTATGGCTCGCCAAGACCGATAAAGGCTCAAAAAGTGCGGTCAAACGCGAAGGTTATTCTCACTGTGTTCTTCGATATTAATGGCATAGTGCATCATGAATTCCTAAACCAGGTGTAACGGTCAATAAGGAGTACTATCTACAAGTTCAACGCCGTTAGCATGAAGCAATCCTAAAAAAACGCCCGGATCTGTGGAAAAAAAATTCATGGCTTTTGCACCTCGATAATGCACCAGCTTCATTGCTTGTTCGTGAATTTTTGGCCAACAACAGTACTGTAACGATGCCCCAGCCTCCATATTGGCCAGACATGGCTCCGTGTGACTTTTTCCATTTCCAATAGTAAAGAGAACCTTAAAGGGCCGTCGTTTTACAGCCGTAGATGACATTAAAAGCGCATCGATGAAAGAACTAAAGGCTATCTCAAAGATCGAGTTTGAGAAGTGTTTCGGGGATTGGAAGAAGCGCTGGCACAAGTGCATAATCTCCAATGGGGACTATTTTGAAGGCGACAAAATCAATGTAGAAGAACGAATAAATAAATATTTTGTTCAAAAAATTAAAATCTCTTTACTTTCTGAACACACCTCGTATATGTATATATATATATATATATATATATATATATATATATATATATATATATATATATATATATATATATATATATATATATATATATATATATATATATATATATATATATATATATATATATATATATATATATATATATATATATATATATATATATATATATATATATATATATATATATATATATATAT
>CM040188.1:63325438-63355438 GCA_022606455.1 Callitettix versicolor | reverse complement strand
ACCCGGGTTCGAGTCCCGGCCAGGGCTTGGCTTTTTCATACGCTATAAATCATCCCATCGTCTGCATTAGCCCAAGTGTGCACAATAGTCGGACGTTAAACACAAAAAAAATTAATAAATAAATAAAAAAAATCACATTTTTTTAAAATACATTTTAAATGTTTACTGGTAGGATATTGTAGCTGCCTTAAAAAAGAATAAAGGCACTATGAAAACTGACAAAAGCGTAGGTAGAGATTCATTTCAATTGCACTGGTAAAGCTTTGCAATTTGTATTTTAGAAGTTTAACGGCGAGTTACGGAGATTCAGTTGAGAAGCAGCGTGTTGATAAGAAATGGCGTGACTTACAACTTATTAGGTAAAGTCTGTAACAAGATTAGACAGAAAGTCTTTATTGTTACTTCGTGGCTACCTGTCACTTAAGCTTTACAAACATTTTGTCACAACTCTGACTGGACTGTTCTGTGATTAATTACACAATATTTTACAAATAATAAAATTATATTATCGCGCAGCTGTTTCACTGGCGTGATGGAAGCGAATTTCCAAAAGAATTATTTTTTTTTTTTTGAAATTCTGATTTCACCATCAAAATCAACGCTAAAATCTGCACTTTTATTAGCAATTCAAGTTTTAAAATTACATAGAAAATAAGAAAATAGTCTGACCGGTTGTTAAATTATTTTTTTTATTTTTAAAAGATTTTGAAGTTTCAAAACGCTAATTTACGCAGTTTTTGACGGTAATTATGATAGTGAAATCGAATTTAGAAAGAATGAAACAACACTTTTTGAAATGTCATAAAACTACTTTGCATATGTGTGCGTACATATATTATTAATATAATACACACACACACACACACACACACACACACACACACACACACACACACACACACACACACACACACACACACATATATATATATATATATATATTGGTGTTTAACGTCTGACAATTGAGCACACTTGAGCTAATGTAGACGATGGGATGATTTATAGCGTATGAAAATGCCAAGCCCTGGCCGGGAATTGGGTATATATAGGCTATATATATCAATGCATATGCATCAATGTGTGTGTGTGTGTGTTTACAAATTTTGGGCTTGAATTAAATTTGGCACGAAAATTAATTTTGTAAATTATTTAAAGAATGATTATTACCTTCTTGTCGAATTCGTTCAACCGTTTCAAAACGAGGCTGTAAAATATTTGGAAATATATTTTTTTTATTTAATCCTTCATAAAAATATCTTACATCAACCTCGCGTTGATATATCTGCATAAAAGTTTTGAAATTTGATTGAAATAACAAACAAACCGAATGGCGTTAGGGTTCTAATTTTCAGTAAAATTTGAGAAGTCCATTTATTGCAAATACTGTGTTAAATTTTTACGCCTTTGCGTGTAATTAATTGAAGTTAGTTTTGGAAATTCGCTTCCATCACTTCAACGAGACAGATAAATACTTAACCTTGACTTTGAATACAGCTGGGCTACAAACAATCAACTTCTCCATGTCCTCAGACAACCCTTGCGGCGTAACGACTTTGGTTTCATTAAAACCTTCATTAACGTAACACAAGTATGAATATTTACCCTATCGTATTTAATACCAACTTTCTATAATTAAAACTTGGTCGCTACAAGATTACAACTTCATAAAAGTTTATTACGTAATCATGGCTTAATTAAACAAACTTTAATAAAAAAATTAGTTGTGTAATCAATAAATAATTATAAAAACGTAAGAGGACTCTTAGTGAGAGATAAATAATTACTTAGTTTCTGGAAAATTTAGTAACAATGTTTATTTTATTAATCGAGATATTTTAATATTTTTACAGCAGCTTTTATTTGAAGTAGTGTTTTCTTCAACCTACCAACTTCTTTACACCTCTTGTTATAAATTTTACTCCATAGTCTGTGAACATATTTCTTTATTAAAAAAAATGTTTAAGCCCTCAATGGAGCACATTTAGTCAATTTTTGTTCTTTTGGGCTTTCAACTTCGGTTCTTTTAGGTTTATGAGATTCTCCTAATACTTTTTAGTCTTATAGATCTCTACTTCCTCCGAGTAAAAGGTAATTCTTTTTGTTCCTTCTTTAAATTTTAGTCTAATGTTTTTATTCCTATGGATTGGTTTTCCCTTCCTTCTTTCAGACGTTCCTCCGTTATCCCTAATTCTTTTAGGTCCTGTTCCACTTCCTTAAGCCACTCATTCTTTACTTTCATCTTAAGTTGGTAATTTAGGAGTTTCTTCGTCAGTATTTCTTCTGGTAGCCTTATTAGGTGTCCATAGAAAGCCAGTCTCCTCTTTCTAATATTATCTAATAGATGTTCATTATCCTGATAGATGGCTGAACTTGGCAGTAGTCTGTATGTTCCTTCTACCATATGTTTTTTGTTGATAATGGTTCTCAATATTTTCCTTTCCACTCTTTTAAGCTCCTTTATTCTGTTTCGGCTTCTTAGATTAAATAAAGTTTCCGCGGCATAAGTCACTTCCGGTCTTGTGACCGTATTATAATGTCTGATTTTCGACTTTATGGAAAGCGACATTTTCTTATACGTTCCCAAGTTAACTTCAGGGCCTTCTTTAATTTGTTCGTTCTATTTTTTATGGCCAGTTTTCGGCTATGTTTCTAGTGATATTTTCTCCCAAATACTTAAAATTATCCACTATCTTTATTCGTTCGCCTTCTATTTTTATAGACTTTTGTTCCGACTTTTTAGTCGGCATTATTTCCGTCTTTTCGAAGGATATCTGTAAGGCTACCTTTCCTGCTATGTTTTTCAGTGATTTGATTTGCTGTTCCTTTTCATGCCAACTATTTGAGAGGAGTGCTAGACCGTCTGCAAAGGCCAGGTCAGTCTGATTCTTGTCCCTATTTCTATCTGTCCAGTACTCTTGCTTCATTCTCTGATGATTTTCTTCAACACGCAATTTAAGAGTAAGGGAGAAAGACGGTCTCCTTGCCTTAATCCTGTTTTAACCTCGAAAGGTTCTGAAACTTCCTCTCGGAATTTCACTCTGGATTGAGTGTTTTGAAGTGTAATTTTGATAAGGTTGATTAATTTTGTATGTAGGCCAAATTCTTTCAAAGTTTTTATCAGTATGCAATCATAAGCTTTCTTTATTTCTTTATTTATTACATCAAATTTCTTTGTTAGAAAACACGTTACTCAAAATGTAAGCACAAGTATAAAAAATATAATACTGTAAAATATTTATTAACTAATTATGCACGTATTTTCACGTCAACCCCCAAATTTAAGACTTTTGGTCTCCATTACTTACGTCTGTGTATTAGATCCATTAAATTCAGACTATTTTAAAAAAATTTCTAAACTGATATTTTGTCAAGAAAATATACATTAATACAGTTAATTTTGATCCTTGAAAGTTACATTGGGAGAATTCATTATTTATATATTTTTAAGTCCTGGAACGACTTGAAGGTTTTTCAGTTAACAGTGACTGAAATAATTGTTTACTTAAAAACATTTATTTTTTATTGCTTGAAATTAATAATAATAAAGCAGAAAAGGTTTTTTTAAATCGAACTTTGATTTGGGTTCAAAATTTGTATCTTTCTTTTTTATCTTAATTTTTTAAATAATTTTATGTAAAAATAAAAATTAACAGAAAGCACATAAATGAAATGATGCAAAAAGTTGAGGTGATCTTTTCAGTGATAACTTTTAAGTGATAACTTGTGAAAAGTTATCTTAATCAAAGCTTGTTTTACAGCATGTAAAGGCTTAAAAATCTAGTTGAGTTACAAATTTTCTTTTTTTCCGTTTCTAAGCCTTTATCTTGAGTTTTTTTTGTAGTTACAGTACTTTTGAAACGAGTTAAAGTCCTAATGAAATCCTAATGAATATTTGTAAGTGGTATTTTCATTCGATAAAACATAGTTTTTGCGTAAATTTTTTATGACTGAGTAAAACAACAGATCCAGATCTTACTGGTGAAAGCCATAATAAATACAGAAAAACACATTGTTTATTTCTTAAAAAAACCTTTAAAATTAATTACTACTACAATATAATAAGGCGAGTTTCGTTAATTACCTAATAAATCTTTTAATTCGTTCTTTAAATTTACATCAAAATAAACGTCTAGTATATTTATTTAAAAAAATGTTCTTATTAATTTTGATTACGAGTTGTAATTAATTAACTAATTAAAGTAAATTGAAGCACTGTTAAACAATTTGACGCGATACGGCTTTATCTCCAATTGGAGCCAATTTGCTTCATCAATCACATCCGATAAATGGAATTAAAGTCATTGACAGAGGCTCGTTATCAATCATCCCCCGCTAGCTTCATCCCGTTTTCACAAAATATTTATTTAAGCGAAATAAAAAATTTGGCACATCTTGCTGACTTTATAGAAATTGATTTTTTAAAAAAACTTAATCCTGTTGTAGCAATATGTAATGTACATTTCGATACTTCAAAATCAAACTGAGCATAAACGACTGGTTTGGTATTAACTTGGACAGGTCCTTCAGTGGACAGAATCTGAGAATATTTTTAAAACGATGATTATTAACGTATTAAATGATCGTGGCAAGCAGCTGTCTCTCTGACGTGATGGAAGCGAATTTCTAAAAGTAATTTTGTTATCTAACCTTCTTTTCGAAACTCTGGTATCACAATCTTTAACAGAATTAAAATGTGTAGATTTATTTCGTTGAAAAGTACAAGCCGACAGATTAAATTCATTAATTTCAATGAATTTTGAAAATTTAAAATGCTGATTTATTCAGTTTTGAGAGCCGATTACAATGGTAAAATCAGATTTTTTAAAGAAATTTGAATTTTGCTAGTTAGCAAAATGACTGTTCTATTTCCAAAGACGATTTTGTGTCAAGTTTGAATGAAATAGGAACTAATTTTTGAATTGAAAATCGCTAAAATGCATTGCTTTCTAAACGCGAACAACCCACCGTAATGAACGTTAAAATCTCTCTAGCTTTCTTTTCTAGCTCTCTCCGGAAACCATTTTGCACTTTCTCTACAATAATGAAGTTTGCTACCTTATCTCTAAAGACTTTTCTATTGCTCTAACGTTCTTATGATATTCTGAACACAGTCTCCCAGAACAACGAGACAACACAGGTCTTCCTACAGTGCTGCAACGAAACAAAACGAAAATTCCCTACCTAACTAGTTCTTAATCAATTGTAGTAAATTGGTAATGGCGTAAAATATTTTATTACTTTTCTTCTTATTCTTTCATCAGGACCATTTGTTTCCAAATTATTTAGCAGCATCGGAGACGTTGGGAAGCGCTCAACAAATTACAGAGATTTAAAAAAATACATCCCTTAAATAACATGAAGAAGATTGGCACCAACGAAACCACCTGAAAGATTCTGAAGGAGACAATCTTATATTAATGTTGTATAAATCGCAAAAATTATACTAATTTAAGCATTATTTCCGTCATCAGTTCGCCATTATGGAACGTAGAAACATTTTGCTCCTTTATTTGTTACAGCTCCTGATTCGTCTAATGTTGCCAAGAACACAGTTTCCGGAAAAATGGCTGTCAATATGCTCGTCTCAAGGTTGTAAATGTAAGACTGTGGTTACTGCCGTAAACTTTACCCTTTTTGTTAACCAAACGCCTTGTCTTCATTAGTGTAAATCAAGCACGGATGTAAAAAATCCAACTTCATTAATTCCAAAAGAATGTCAACTTACTTACAAATCAGGCTTCGGAAATTGTGCTGTTAAAGTACGTATATTTGGGAAAATTAGTTTATTCATACAAGTTTAAATATCACTAGCATTATCCGTCGCGGCTTCGCCCACGAAACTTAAACTTTTTCAGTAATGTAATAATTTAGAAACATAAAAAAAATATAATAATAAAAGCGTGATCATCTAAACGCATGATTATTTTACAGTGAATATGAAAAAATATTATAACCTGAATATGTTGTTTTATTGTCAACAAACGTGTTCCATTCGAATTTAAGAATATCTGATCAAGAATATTTTTGTCCAATATAAACATTTATACCTATTCTATATTTTTGTCCTTTTAGGGGATGAATTCGGGGGGAAATACTGAATTTCGTGTATCATAATTTGTGTTTTAAAATATTTTGTTTACTTTTAAGAAAATTTGATAAAAAATATTTTTCTCCAATGCAAACACTCTTTTTTCTCCCATGATAACTCTTTTCCCATTTTTATTCTTTTAGGCGATGAATTCAGAAAAATGTTGAAATATGTGTTTCATAGCATATGTCTAGAATATAAGATAAAAAAAATATTTTTTCAATACAAAATTGTACCCCTTTTTTATATTTTATACCTTCTTTCAATCTCTTTAGGGGATGCGTTTTGGGGAAAAGGTGAAAAATATATTTCATTACTTATACTTAAAAGTGACTATGTTACGTTTTAAGAAGGTCAGATGAAAAACATACTTTTTCCAATAAAAATTGTTGTACCTCATGTTTACCTCTTTAGAGGTTGCGTACTGGAAAATCGGTTTTCAGTGCACCCCTTTTTCAGTGCATCTCGACAATGTTGTAAGAAGGTACCTTGAAAATGTCAAGTCTCTAGCTATAATAGTATTGGCTGTAAGTTGATTATTAAATTTGGACTGGGTTAGTAGTTTAATGGTGTTAAAATCAAAGTTTTACAAAATCCTTTATTAGTACACCTTGACATTGTTGTAAGAATGTACCTTGAAAATTTCAAGTCTCTAGCTATAATAGTATTGGCTGTACGTTGTTTATTAAATTTAGACTGAATAATAGTTTAATGGGATTAAAATCAATTTTTGCAAAATCCTTTCTTAGTACGTAATTACATATTAAAACGAAGGTATCTTCAAAATTTCAAGTCTTTAGGTTTTATAGTTTGGGCTATACGTTGATCAGTCAGTCAGTCAGGACATTGCCTTTTATATATATATATTATTGAACGAAACAAAGGCAATTTCAAGTATTAAATCTACTAATGTTTTTAAGAATCAGTAATTTTATATCTTTTCTCACAGCTCCTTAATGATTTTAAGGATAAACCGGATGAAAAATTTAGTTAATAAAAGAAACACAGTAACACAGTAATGTATAAACAAACGTTATACCTTGAGAGCGCAAAAATACAACGCTCTCTAAGTGTAATTACAATGGATTGCAGAAGTATTAGGCACGACCTGCGGACCTAGGGGAGGGGCTAGGTGAGGGGCAACTCAATTATAAGAGGCTTTCCACAAATCCACGCACTCACCGACGCAATAAAATTTACATACAAATTCCATTTTTCTCTGTAATACCATATCGCGGGTCTTCACTGGAGACAGTTTGCGTGTTTTTCACCGGTAAAATTAAACTTCTTTTTTCGTCGGTTTAAAATTTAATTTACCCTACGTGTTACGTTTTATTAATAACTAGCGGCACTACCCCGCCGCTGCCCAGGGGAAGGGGCTGATAATTTTATGTTATTATTGCTATTTCTAGATTTAGTATTTTGATCTTCACTCTACAAAAGTCAGAATGTAAATAAATCCAATCGTTTAAAGAACAGCACTACCTATCGGATTTAATACAAACTATTCCATAAACGCAATTGGAAAGTAACTTACGGAAAGAGATATTTCGGTGAAAACACTTCTGACACTAATTAAAAAACTGAAATTTTCAGCGTAACCGAGTCAATAATTTTCACCTTTGTAGAGGATACACATTGGAACAATGCCAATTAATATTTAGTATAGCAGCTACTCTTCAGCTTTCATTGGACTTCACGCGTTCTTGTCAGGTAATTTCCGAAAACTCATACAATTCCCTATTTCTGGCTACCTTGGATTAATTGATTTTGTTAAAGAGAAAAATACATTTAACCCATTTCATGACTGGAAATTTAGAAATATTTTTTAGGTTAACATGTGTTATATTATTCTCAAACCTCCTTGATCTCATCCCTCTAAGTTTGTAGTTGTAGTTCGAAAGATATTTTGATGAAAGTCTTGCTAACTATCACTCTAAGCAACTCAACAATTCAGCGGCTACTCTGAAATTATTAAATCTGCAGTAAATATATGTATCTACTTTTTCATAATATAACTTACAGTAGGCACAATAACACAACCATTCCGTAGGTTTTATTTCATTTGTAAGAATGAACCTTTTGTACGAGGTGTGTTCAGAAAGTAACGAGAATTTTTAAATTTCGCGGGCTTAGAGAGTTCGATTGTCAAACATTTTTTTTATTATATTGGTATGCATGCCCTTGAAGTATGATGAAACTTTCAGCTGTTTTCATTGTTGACTTTGTCTCTGACAGCCACTAAGGTTAGAAGTGTTTTTATGACATCGGTGATTTTCGTTTGTTAAGAGAAATGGATCAAAGAATGTGTATCAAATTTTGAGAAAAATTGGAATAAAGTGTAACAAAGTGTGTGAAATGTTAACAAAGGCCTATGGTGAGTCTGCTATGAGTAAAGCAAGAGTTTACGAGTGGTATAAGAATTTCAAAGAAGGCCGTGAAGACGTTGAAAATTACGCACGCCCTGGACGCCCCAGCACATCAACAACCGATGAAAACGTGGAAAAAGTGAAAGAAATGGTTATGAACAATCGCCGAATCACAATTAGAGAGGTCGCTGATGATGTTGGCATATCGATTGGATCATGTCATGACATTGTTTCCAATGTTTTGTGTATGAAACGCGTAACAGCAAAATTCATTCCAAAATTGTTGAATTTTGAACAAAAACAGCGGCGAATGGAAAAAGCTCATGAGTCACTAAATGAAGTCAACGACGATGCAGAATCACTGAAACGTATTACAACAGGTGACTAAACATGGGTTTACGGATATGACGTCGAAACTAAGGCTCAATCATCCCAGTGGAGGCATTCTGGTTCGCCAAGACCGAAAAAGGCTCGACAAGTGCGGTCGAACGTGAAGGTTATGCTCACTGTGTTCTTCGATATTAATGGCATAGTGCATCATGAATTCCTGCCACCAGGTGAAACGGTCAATAAGGAGTACTATCTACAAGTTCAACGCCGTTTGCGTGAAGCAATCCTGAAAAAACGCCCGGATCTGTGGAAAAACAATTCATGGCTTTTGCACCACGATAATGCACCAGCTCACACTTCATTGCTTGTTCGTGAATTTTTGGCCGAAAACATTACTGTAACGATGCCCCAGCCTCCATATTCTACAGACATGGCTCCTTGTGACTTTTTCCTATTTCCAAAAATAAAGAGAACCTTAAAGGGCCGTCGTTTTACAGCCGTAGACGACATTATAAGCGCATCGCTGAAAGAACTAAAGGTTATCTCAAAGATCGAGTTTGAGAAGTGTTTCGAGGATTAGAAGAAGCGCTGGCACAAGTGCATAATGTCCAATGGGGACTATTTTGAAGGCGACAACATCAATGTAGAAGAATAAATAAATATTTTGTTCAAAAAATTAAAATTATCGTTACTTTCTGAACACACCTCGTATATAAACGTTGAATTTCTGAAAATGCTGATCTACGTGTTTCGTTATTTGTGTTGTAGGGTATTTGAGCTGTTTAAGAAAATTCGACCAAAACAATATTTTCGATACAAACTTGTGTTTACAATTTTCACGTTCCAAAAGCTTGTATTTTGGGAAATCCCCTTCTAAGTGAATCAAGTTGTTCTTATTTTTTAACAAATTTTCATTGAAAAATGGTCATTTCCATGGTCGAATTTCAATTGGAGCTGTAGTCATGGTAAAACTAGACCCGGGACCTTGAAATGAGTTTCGATCCTGAACTCTAGACCACTTTTTGAGATCTGTGTGTGTGTGTGTGTGTGTGTGTGTGTGTGTGTGTGTGTGTGTGTGTGTGTGTGTGTGTGTGTGTGTTAGCATTCTTACATTTGCAATTTTTATTCGAATTGATTCAAACATGGCGCAAAAATCAATTACGGTAATAGCTTGGACAGTTTCGTTAACCAGCAAGATTCGATCAAGAATTTCAAAATTAAAACATTTTTAAATCCATAACCTGTCTTAAATTATTTTGAAAATGCCCTTTTTGATTTTTGAATATCACCTTCGTAGTCAACGTTAAGAACTGCATAAATTAGAATTTCGTACTTTAAAAATCCGTTGAAATTAAGATATGTTTTGACGGCTGTCAGGGTTTATTTTCGTATTTTAAATATAATTGAAAGTTTAAAATGCTGATATATATGAAGATTTTATTGCTGATTGTTGTGATTCGCTTCTATCATGTCAGCAAGACAGCTGAGTGTCGTAATTATTAATCTGAAATCATATTTTTTTAAATTTTATGCATTAAATTCAGTTTTAAATCTTCAATTTTTTTAAGCCCACATTGGAGCACACATAGTCAATTTAATTAAGTCTTTTGGTTTTTCTGCGTTTTTCCCGTAGGCTTTTCTGCGTATTTTTTTAATCTTATTGATCTCTGAAGTCTGAGCTCTTCCGAATATACTACGTTATGTGGACGTTTTCCCTAAACTGTAATTTTTAAGATAGCTTTTTCCCTTCTTCCTGCCAATAAATCTTCAATTATATAATAGAAATTTGAGAAAAAATTAACAAATGTTTTTGAATATTTTCTATTCTCATCTACAAGGATCAATACGTTTTGTTTTCGCTTGTAGACTATCTATATTCTTATTTTTATGCTCTCAAAATCTTTAAATTATTTAAGTCAGAGCACCAAGGCATCAATATGCTTTTGTCAGTGGCAAGGAGTTTGCTTTAAATCTTTAATTTTGGATATCTAATGTAAGTAATGGTTGTTTAGTTATACAGTGGTACCTCGATATACGAGTGCCCTAATATACGAGTAAATACGAGCCGCCGAGCGAGCGATATTTTGCTTTGAGATGAGAGCAAGATTTGAGATACGAGGAATCGCACACTACACCGCTGCACACGACACGGGGCGAATGTTGGGCAGCGTCTAACAGTTTCTCCCACCTCAGACTAGATCTCAGTCTGTGTGCGCATGTTCTGGAAGGACCACTTTAACATCGTGATATGCCTAAGAATTATTGATCAGACCTGGTTGGGTCTTACAACGAGGACCTTAACCTCTGCATGGAAGAAGCTATGGCCTGAGGCTGTAGCTGAAAGGGCCTTCGAAGGATTGGAACCCGAAGTGTCTGTGGTAGAGGAGATTGTTTCTCTAGGAAAATCTGCAGGGTCTGTAGGTGGATGAGAGAGATGTGAACGAACTCGTCGACGAACAGTCTCAGGAGCTGACAACCGAGGAGTTACACGATCTACATGCGCAGCAGCATACGGTGGTTCAACGAAAAATTAGTTTTGAAGAGGAGCCAGAGATGGAGGCGGTTATATCTACAAGAGATATAAAGGAGATCTTGGGAATGTGGGAGGAAGTTGTAGAGTTCGTGGATAAAAATCACCCCGAAAAAGTTGCAACTGGTCGTTCAACGAAACTTGCCTAACTCATTTCCGCAATATCCTGAAAGACAGGAAGAAACAAACCTCCTTGGACAGTTTTTTTAAACGATCTGCAGGCGAAAATGAGCAAAGCGTGATGAAAAAAGCGAAGACCAGTGACGAAAATTAAGCGCTTCCGTAAGCACTTTACTTTTTCTTTTATTATGTTTTTATAGAATATGTATTTGTTATTTATAAATAAATGTTTCTTCTTGTAAGTACATTTTTCTTATTCAAAAACACTTAACAAAAACAACTGAGGTGGTGTTTTGGGAGCTGGAACGGGTTAATGGCATTTCAATTAATTTCAATGGGAAAAACTGCTTTGAGATACGAGCAATTTGAGATACGAGCAAGGTTACGAAACGAATTAAACCCGTATGTCGACGTACCACTGTACTCCAAAAAATTTTATTTAATCTTACTTTCCTTACCCGTCGGTTTTGGGACCTCCATGTCTTCGTAGTCTTCCTGTACTACGTTTGGCAATCGATCTTGCCTCAAACATATTTTTCACGACCTGTTTACACGTATCCGTACCATTTCAATTGTGCCTTTACCTTTCGTGTTATTAACGGCCCTTAATTAATTTTTCTCTAACTTTCCTTACAAAATCGAGTTTATCACTGTTTCCTTCCTGCTTTTATCATTCCCTTTATCATTCCCGCTTTCACTGCTGGTTTCAGATCTATACTTAACAGTAGGGAATTAAACTATTCCATACATACATTAACATTTTAATTTTTGTATTTATTGTGGTGATGCACGGTGTCTGATGGTATTCAATACTTGCTTTTTTCATCTTGTTTTGTTTAATTTTAATATTATTTGAAAAAATCGTTCCAAAATATAAAAGGACATTCTCCAATATTTTGTTCCTTAATTCCAAATCTTTCAGAAATCGTTTTTTTCTCCACCCCCAAAAAAAAAAATTAACATAATATTTTGATGTATATCATAGGACTAAATAATATAACGTGGAATTAATTTTCAAAACGACCATTAGGCTTAAATCATCACAAAATTGACTTCAACTATGGATCTAACAATATAACTTTGCCTTTGTGAATTTACTCGTCAGTTATCAAAACTTTAATAACCAAGATTACAGACCTATCTTGCTCAGCGAACTTTATCCAACATCAATACAACTTTCCTATTCAATAGAAATAATTAAACTATAACTTGTATTTAATATTGTTTTTTTTTTAATATTTGCCACAATTAGTGTACATGAAAACAATACACGCAGTTTTGGAAGTGTGTATCATTTCTTGTTTTCAATGTATAACTTAAAACATAATTTTTTTTAACGTCCGACTATTGTGCACCCTTAGACTAATGCAGACGATGGGATGATTTATAGCGTATGAAAATGCCAAGCCCTGGCCTGGCCGGGAATCGAACCCGGTTCTCGAGGTGAAAGCCCAGTGGCCAGATGTCATAGTAACAAAAACAAACGCTAAAGTATATTAACAAAAAAATCTTTAAGACTTATAAGAGATCAGGACGACCACAAGTCACGAAGAAAACGTAAAAACTACACAACTGATTACAAATAATCTTATTAAAACAGGATGTAGTTGGTCAAAAGTAAACTACACGCTAGAGATCTTACAGCGAGCAGCGAGTGGACATTAGTTTGTTTTTAATGTCATCAATAATTGTCGGTCTGTTCACAATAATTTTCCTTACACGCACATAAGTTTAGGCGTCTTAAAAGCGCCTCATAAGTCTTAAAAGCGCCTCATAAGTCTTAAAAGCGCCTCATAAGTCTTAAAAGCACCTCATAAGTCTTAAAAGCGCCTCATAAGTCTTAAAAGCGCCTCATAAGTCTTAAAAGCGCCTCATAAGTCTTAAAAGCGCCTCATAAGTCTTAAAAGCGCCTCATAAGTCTTAAAAGCGCCTCATAAGTCTTAAAAGCGCCTCATAGTCTTAAAAGCGCCTCATAAGTCTTAAAAGCGCCTCATAAGTTAAAAGAGTTTAAAATTTCTTTTGTAATCAGACAATTGCTGCAGCCGGAAATTTAAAAAATTAGGTGCCGATGTATGAAAATGTTTCCATTTATTACGGTGAAACGAGATTTATGTTATATTTTTAACTGATAGGTTTTTTCGTACAAGCTGTGGAAATGAATACTCTAAAATTGGGAAAAAAATATCTGCAAAGATCCTTCAATGCAGCGTGCTAGATCCAGTGTTGTATTTGCTATATACACGTGACTGAAAATATTTTAGTAGCAACTTACGCAGACGATACTGCTCTCTTAGCCGTTGTTAGGATACTGAACTTGCATGTGGGGAGAGTATCAGAGAAAATCAATAGATTGGCAAAATATTGACGACTCAAAATCAATGTGTCAAAATACGCAAACATATATTTTACAAATAAAAGAGTACGTATAAAAATGAATTCTTAAATATTATCATATGTAAATACAGAGATATATTTGGGTGTAACCTTTCATAGTAAATTAAAGTGGAAAGAACATATAAAAATCAAAAAGGAGAAATTAAATATCAAATACAGTAAATGCCTGCTTGGTCGCATATCTGAACTTTCAATACATCATAAAATATTATTAAATAAACAAGTATTAAGACCTGTTTGGATATATGCCGTACAACATTACGGAAGTGCAAGTGACATAAACATTAAAAGCATTCAGATTTTTCATATCAAAGTGCTGAGATATCGTTAATGCACCTTAGTATGCACGGAATAACTTACATTGTGACATTAATACTGTAAAGGAAGAAATTAAGATATATTTTGCAAAACATGACGTGCGTTCGACTTCATGTTAATCAAGAAATGAACTCTATTCTTGAATCGATAATGGCACTCACCGACTCATAAGGAAAAACTACATTATAGTAGTGGTGAGTCAGAAAACACAAAACTTAAAAAAAACTGCTTTCTATAAACGACAAACAAACTGCTTTTTCGAACGGAAACAAGCAGTTTGATTTGGACTGGTTTGTGATTTGTTAAACAAGGAACAGCTTTTGGGACTTCCCCACCACCCACGTTCTATTCGAACGTTACCGCAAGCGGTAAAACTGTTTCCCTGCTGTTTTCCTGCTAACTGCTTTTCTTCAACCTGCTTTTATGCTTTTTCCCATTATTTCAAAGTTGCTTGTTGCTTGTAGTGAAGTAAGAACTGTTTGGTCGTTGTCAACGTTTATATCTATTTTGTTGCGAGTTGTTTGAAAGTTTTAAATGTAAAATTTGTTGTTCAAACATTTTTTAAACTGTAAAATCAGCCATAATTGTGTTTTATATTAGTTTTTCTCCATAGTTTACTTTGTGTTTAAAAACTTAAAAATATTTAGTGGACAATTTTGAAAGTTTTCTTTTACTTTTTTTATTACTATGTTCTTATTACTATATTGTACTTATTAAGGTTACTTTTTTATTGTTGAAAAGTGAAAAAATACTTCCCCAAATAAAAATATGACAGTAACATCTCACATTTTGTAAATACATAACCTAATTTTATTTGAACGTATTTTTTATGTTTATTATCAATCATCAATATTTTTTAAACAACTTTTCCAATATTATATATTTCAAATCGTTTGCATTTCAGTAAATATGCGAAGGACTATTTAATTTTTAAGTAAAAAAAAAATACTTCTATTAGAAATTCATTGCATTTTGTAAATATAAAATTGCATACATATATATTACGTTTTGAGAATGTAATTTAATTATTACTACACTTATAAGGATTATCCTTTCTAAATGCTTTACACCAAAAAACAGTTAAGGACATGGTGGTAATGGGAATGAAAAAGTAGTTTTTAGAAAAGTGAACGTATGTGCTTTATGTTTTAGCTGCTAATACAACTTCGAGTTTTAGTTTTCCCAAACCTGTTTTTTTCCGACTGTTTTAAAAAGCAGCTTTTTTCCTCAACAAACAGTTTGTTGACGTTTTGTAAAAATAGCAGAAACGCCCACCCCTACATTATAGGTAGATAGTAACTAAAATTGTGTAAAATCTGAATTATTGTAAATGCTTAGTCAATTTTAATAAATTGGTCAGAATAAAAGAAATCCTTCAGAGGGACAGCTGTGTGTAGAGATAATTTTACTTCACCACTGGCTTTTGACAGTCCACTTCAGTATTTTGAACAAATAATCGAGTTAAGCATGCAAAGCGCATTCAACAATATAATAATTTCAAAGCACACGAATTCCATTAAAAGCGTTGGATGTTTTAAAAGTACTACGGAATAAATGGGGCCAGTATTCCAAATATTGCCTTAATTAAATTTATTCTAAATAAAAAACGCCTGCTACTTATAAGTGTGCCATTTACACTTTTATTACATATTAATTGTTATATAACTGAAATTGTTATATACATATATTAATGTAAATTATCGTGATTTTAAAACATTTAAAATGCTTGTGAAAAAAGTATGTTTTCCATATCTCATAAATAACAATAAAGTATTGTTAATGATCTGACAATTAAATCAATTTTTGTATATTGCCGCCTCGGTGGTCTAGTGGATACTAGGCTTTCACCCCGAGGACCCGGGTTCGATTCCCGGCGAGGGTTTGGCATTTTCATACGCTATAAATCATCCCATCGTCTGCATTAGCCCAAGTGTGCACAATAGTCGGACGTTAAACACCAAAAAAAAAAAAAAAAAAAAAAAAAGTAGGATAGACAATCTTGTAGATCTTGATTTCCAAGAAATGTATCAGCTTTTTTGTATTCTCACCGCATTGTAACAAAGCTATATAGTCGCCGAGTCACGAGAATGTCTTGGATTTCTCCCCATACGTCCTGTGTGTTGCGTACAGTATCCGAGCAGTAGAAGGCGTTTCACCTGGTGAATACAGAACTAGCAAGTGTGCATAGGGTTTACGTTGCGATTTCAGTTATAAAAATAAATGTTTTATTTTGATTTCCAATATTTTAAAGTTTCAGTTAAACTGTTTGCATTGTACTTTTTTAACTTATTACTTAGATGATTAGGATTACTACCTATTCTTCCCGTCAGTGGTCTATCCACTCACCTCATACCGCGGTTTCGAAACTCTATCGTTTCATCTTCAGGCCGTTATACAAAATGTTAAATTCCTCTGTCGAGGTCGTCACAAAGTCAAACAAAACATTAAAACACACGTCACAAACACTGAATACAATTACACGTTTAAAATATTCATCACAAAATTCGGCTTAGGCAAGCTACACACGCGACTCGTACGTCGTTACATTCCGGACTGCGGAGTTACGGTGCGTCTCTTGTTTACTTACTCAATCACTTATCCTTAGAGCCATGTCATATATTAAATTTGATTGAATGAAAGTTTTCCTTTGAGGATGTAGTGGGGGGGGTGTCTGATTTCTTGCTCTTGTAAATCTTACACTCTTCAAGCGCATCCATATAACTACTTTTATGACACAAATGTAATATTTCCATATTGGTATGGATGTATTCGAATTTATGGTTTTTGTCCATAAAATGTTCTGCGAAAGCCGAGTTTGTCGATAATGCACTTCTGGGTATGTGCTCTTTAAATCTTTTCTTAAAAGAGCGAGATGTCTGACCGATATAGGAGCTTAGGCAATCACTACATTTCATTTTGTATATGCCAGTTTTTTCAAAGTTATCTCCACTTGTATTTGCAACTGGCTTCTTTAATAATGTTGATAACTTATAACTTGTTCTGAAAGAGACATTTATATTTTCTTTGGCTAATTCTTTTTTTTAGGGTGTGGCTTAAAGTTGAACCATATTTTGTGGAGACATACATATGTTTATTTATCAGGAACAATTTTTTTATTTTTGTTTTTTGTGTTTGGCAATAAGCAATTTTGTGTTTGGCAATAAGCTCAAAAAACAATTGAGCTTTTATATCCATTAGAAACAGCTATGTACTTAATGATGTTCACTTCATTCCCATAGATTCCTTTGTCTATTGGAAGCATTTGTTTTAACAGTTATATGCCTGTTATAATTTCTAGTGTAATGTTTTCGTTGTAAAATGTTAACCAATTCAGCAAAATTAATATTTATTATGCGTTAATTATTTATGGTGTCGTACAAATGTGTCAAACTATTTTCCTTTTTTGTAAGAACTTCAGTCTTATTACGCGATATATGTCTGCACGTCGAATCCTAAAATTATATAAGCTAAATAGCATTACCCGTCGCGGCTTCGCCCACGAAACTTAAACTGTTTCAGTAATGTAATAATTTATATACATAAAAAAATATATTAATAAAAGAGTGATCATCTAAACTCGTGATTATTTTACAGTGAATATGAAAAAATATTATAACCTGAATATGTTGTTTTATTGTCTTCAAACGTGTTGAAATTCGAATTTAAGAAAATCTGATCAAGAATATTTTTGTCAAATACAAACATTTATAACTACTCTATATTTTTGTCCTTTTAGGGGATGAATTCGGGGGAAAATACTGAATTGCGTGTATCATAATTTGTGTTTTAAAATATTTTGTTTACTTTTAAGAAAATTTGATAAAAATATTTTTCTCCAATGCAAACACTATTTTTTCTCCCATGATAATTATTTTTCCATTTTTATTCTTTTAGGGGATGAATTCAGAAAAATGTTGAAATATGTGTTTCGTAGCATATTTCTAGAATATAAGATAAAAAAAATATTTTTTTAATACAAAATTGTACCACTTTTTTATATTTTATACCTTCTTTCAATCTCTTTAGGGGATGCGTTTTGGGGAAAAGGTGAAAAATATATTTCATTACTTATACATAAGAGTGACTATGTTACGTTTTAAGAAGGTTAGATGAAAAACATATTTTTTCCAATAAAAATTGTTGTACTGTACCTCATGTTTACCTCTTTAGGGCTTGCATACTGGAAAATCGTTTTTCAGTGCACCCCTTTTTCAGTGCATCTCAACAATGTTGTAAGAAGGTACGTTGAAAATTTCAAGTATCTAGCTATAATAGTGTTGGCTGTACGTTGTTTATTAAATTGGACTGGGTAAGTAGTTTAATGGCGTTAAAATCACGTTTTTTAAAAATCCTTTATTAGTGCACCTTGACATTGTTGTAAGAACGTACCTTGAAAATTTCAAGTCTCTAGCTATAATAGTTGGCTGTACGTTGTTTATTAAATTTGGACTGGGTAAGTAGTTTAATGGAGTTAAAATCAATTTTTTGCAAAATCCTTTCTTAGTACGTGCTTTCATATTAAAACGAAGGTATCCTCAAAATTTCAAGTCTCTAGGTTTTATAGTTCGGGCTGTACGTTGATCAGTCAGTCAGTCAGGACATTGCCTTTTATATAAGCTAATTAAAAACAAAAGAAAAAAATCAAATCCGAAGAAAAGTAGAATTCGTTATGGTCTTCTTCTGTCAAGTCATCTGAATAGAAATAAAATAATCAAAATAAAACACAACATAAACAAACAAGGCGCTTGAACTCGATACACAAATTATCAGCTGGACGCCTGGAATAACACTCATGTTTCAAATAAATAATAATGCATAACACTTCATCAGTTGTTTATAATATTTCAATAATACTACTTCAGGTATAATTAATTTTTGTATTCCATATTTAAGCTATTTAAAAATCGAAAAAACCACTGAAATGACATTTGGTGAAATATAAGTTATTTAAGGCATTGGCTTATATCACTTTTGTAGGTAGGCTATACCACGAATTATCGAGACGAACACAATACATGTTTATATAGACTAACGAGGAAATGAAAAAAGGCAAGGATTAGCATTCATTCTCGTGGCTCGCGGACTATACTTGTGTATATATTGCTGGTCGACTGGTCACCTCTGTGTATAAGAGTTGAACCTAAATCTTTATTTTAAATATTATTGTATATACTTTATTAAAATTAAATCCTATAGTTTTATTTATAATATACTGGTATATATATATATATATATGTATATATATATGTGTGTGTGTGTGTGTGTGTGTGTGTGTGTGTGTGTGTGTGTGTGTGTGTGTGTGTGTGTGTGTGTGTGTGTGTGAACACGCACACATTGGCAACTTTAATCCCATTTGATTTAAACTTGGCACAAAATGGTTCAAGTGCTTTCAACTGTTTCAAAATGACGGTCGTTTCAAATCTTAATATTTTCATTAAATTGATTCTTAACTTTTTTCATATTTCACTATCTCAATCAGTATTAAAAACTGCATAATTTTCAATTTTGAATTTCGATTAAAAAATTTAATTTATGCCTCCAAGGGTACTCTGGGTTTATTTTTGTATTTTCAATGCAATTTAAAAGTTTAAATACTGTTATATGAAATTTTAGTGGCGATTACGATGGCTGTCGTAACTTCAAAAGAACACTATAAAAAATAATTTTTAAAATTCGCTTGCATCACGTCAGCGAAACTGCTGTGCGCCGCGATTACTTTGTATTGAATCCGTCTCAGAATTATTTATTTTTACAACAAACAAAAACTAAATGCCAACACAACGCCGTGCAGTTTTATTTAACGCCATTGTGACGTCATCACTCTGCTTCCATTGCAAGTTAAACTGAATGGGCCGCTCCTAATCAAACAAAACGTTTTCATTTTGCGGCTTGTTTTAATAAAGCGTTATCTGTTCTGGACATTGTAGTATATTGGGTTGGATAAAAAATATTTTCCAATTCACATATGTGTACATTTTTTCCAAAAAGAAATCAACAGACGTTTGATTTTTAACAATTCTGTTCGTTTTGCAGGAGTTACTGACGATATTAAATCTAATATCGTTTGAAAATTCGTTTTCATTAAACAATTAATTCGTTGTCCTTATAAAGCGGTTTGTTCCCTTTGTTGACAAGACAGGTGCGTGATGCGGTTAGTTTCTCAATTATAAAAATGTTCTCGCAACAGAGAACTTACTGCATTGATGGAACAAAATTTCCGAAAAAAGTAACGATGTTATATCACTATGAGACATTAAATATACGATTGCTTTTTACAATTTAGAGAAAAAAGAAACTTTACTGCCATAAAATTCGTAATCCTTCAATTTACACTTTATAGAAATATATTTTTAGAGTTAATGTTGGATTAAATTAACAATGTATTATTCAAAATATACAAAACATACAAAAACAAACCATCATTTAAACTTTATATTTCCATGTAATTATGAAAATTAACTTTGTAAATCCAGATCGTAACGCTGATGTGTATGAAACATACGTTTTATTAATATTTTTAATTACCTTAATTTTCACACGGTTGGCTTTATTTTTACGTGCCAAATTAATAAATTTATTTTGTTGTGTTCCATATGTCAGAAACATCGTTCATTTTGCAGTATTTGTTTGAATTTTATCATGACGGCAACTATATTGCAAATGCCTTTTATATCTAATTTTAAATTCGAAATTTGCACATATCACTTAATAACTACACAAGTGACATATTTTTGGTTTTTAAACTGTCATTGATATAATATTGTGATACAAAAATATTTTGTTAACATGCTAGTTACCGTAAAGTTATACTTAAAATTATAAACAGTTTTGCAGGTAATAAATTTTAACTGGCACTAGATA
Source organism: Callitettix versicolor (assembly GCA_022606455.1). NCBI lineage: Eukaryota > Metazoa > Arthropoda > Insecta > Hemiptera > Cercopidae > Callitettix > Callitettix versicolor. Next base: position 63,334,428 of record CM040188.1, on the reverse strand, counting down.
TTAAAAAAATAACTGTATATATAATCTAGTACAGTCAATTTTGAAATCATCATTTTGAGAAATAAATAAGTCATACAAATATCGTCGAAAGCGTATTGTAGAAGTCTTAGTCTCAACTTGAAGGGAAAACTATATTTTTTTAAATATAGTTTAAGGGGAAAACTATATTGTACCCTTTGTAAGGCCATAATGGGAAACAATTTCCATTAAAAGGATATACGAGATGTGTTCAGAAAGTAACGAGAATTTTAATTTTTTGAACAAAATATTTATTTATTCTTCTACATTGATGTTGTCGCCTTCAAAATAGTCCCCATTGGAGATTATGCACTTGTGACAGCGCTTCTTCCAATCCTCAAAAACACTTCTCAAACTCGATCTTTGAGATAGCCTTTAGTTCTTTCAGCGATGCGCTTTTAATGTCATCTACGGCTGTAAAACGACGGCCTTTTAAGGTTCTCTTTATTTTTGGAAATAGGAAAAAGTCACACGGAGCCATGTCTGGCGAATATGGAGGCTGGGGCATCGTTACAGTACTGTTTTCGGCCAAAAATTCACGAACAAGCAATGAAGTGTGAGCTGGTGCATTATCGTGGTGCAAAAGCCATGAAATGTTTTTTTCACAGATCCGGGCTTTTTTTCAGATTGCTTCACGCAAACGGCGTTGAACTTGTAGGTAATACTCCTTATTGACAATTTCACCTGGTGGCAGGAATTCATGATGCCATTAATATCGAAGAACACAGTGAGCATAACCTTCACGTTCGACCGCACTTGTTGAGACTTATTCGGTCTTGGCGAGCCAGAATGCCTCCACTGGGGATAATTGATCCTTAGTTTCGGCGTCATATCCGTAAACCCATGTTTAGTCACCTGTTATAACATGTTTAGTAATTCTGCATCGTCGTTGACTTCATTCAGTGACTCCTGAGAAATTTCCATTCGCCGCTGTTTTTATTCAAAATTCAACAATTTTGGAACGAATTTTGCTGTTACGCGTTTCATACACAAAACATTGGAAACAATGTCATGATATGATCCAATCGATATGCCAACATCATCAGCGACCTTTATAATTGTGATTCGGGGATTGTTCATAACCATTTCTTTCACTTTTTTTACGTGTTTATCCGTTGTTGATGTGCTGGGGCGTCCAGGGCGTTCGTCATATTCAACGTCTTCACGGCCTTCTTGGAAACGCTTATACCACTCGTAAACTCTTGCTTTACTCATAACAGACTCACCATAGGCCTTTGTTAACATTTCACACACTTTGTTACTCTTTATTCTATTTTTTACGCAAAATTTGATACAAATTCTTTGATCCATTTCTTTTAACAAACGAAAATCGCCGAGCTTATAAAAACACGTCTGACCTTAGTGGCTGTCACAGACAAAGTCAACAATGAAAACAGCTGAAAGTTTTATCCTACTTCAAGGTCATACATACCAACATAATAAAAAAATGTTTGACAATCGGACTCTCCAAGCCCGCGAAATTTAAAAATTCTCGTTACTTTCTGAACGCATCTCATATATCAGCTGTATATAATAATTAAGTTCCAATATTAGTTTCTATGATAACGAAAGTATAATTTTTATAACAGCTGTAAAATTAAAACAAAATTATAAATAATTGTTTTATTTTTGGGTTTCTATTGTAATAGTTTAAAAAAATTAAATTTAAATAAACAGATATTTGGTTCATTTAGTCCACGAAGTGGGCCGGGGTTTATCCTAATTTGTTACTAATAAAACACTGGAGAATGTGAAATGGATTTGTATTAACAATATTAAACCATCATTTAAAGTTTTCAAATTAATCATTAGAATTGCCCAACTCGGATTTGGCTAATGAAATCTTACTAAGTTTTTGATAACGACGACTTGAATTAAATTATAAATTAGACGAGAGATCTTTGCGACGAATAAGATACAACGATACAGAAAAATGTTTGGAAAACAAGTTGAAGATACAATTGAATTCCACAAGTTTTAATTTGTATTAGGAATAATTTAGCTAAGCAGTATCAAGTACTGAATAGGAAAATTTTTAAAAAGTATTGAAGTTGATGTAGAACAAATAAAGAAATTTTATCCCTCAGAGGTTCACTCGTTGTCAGAATGGGTTTGACGACCCCGAGGTGCTCTCCTGTATCTAATCTTTCTTCATCTGTCTGCTCTTGGGTTAGATTCCTTCATCCGAAGCCAAGGAGGAACAGTTTACGTTATCACTGCTTGACTAATGGGAAGTTTACCTTAAGTATGTGGACTATGGATACCGGGCGACCTGCAGATTTAATCTTCCCCTACGCAAACCTATGGAATCCATAAGCAGTGAATTGCGGCATATGTAAGGATGCTAGGTGAACCTTCTATATCTGCAGTGGAAGAAATGAGAGATGGGTTAAATATCTCAAATCAGAAAGACGTATGAATAAAAGTCAATCGAGAGTGCAAAGCGAAAGACTTGGAAGCAGTAGCAAAGGGGCTTAGAAGCAGAAAGCCTCCCAGGGTGATAAAATACAATCGTTTTATGGCAGTGATAAGAGGGCTGACGTGAACTGTATTCAAGAGTGGGCTGTTACACAGGAAATTTAGGATCTTGGCCAAAAAGAACTCAGGAAAAACAAGGCACTGTTCTCTGAGAGTGCACATAACAAAGGTAAGAATGTGCGACGGAGAAACAGCGTGTAGGTTATGACGGAAGGAAGACAAAACTGCAGGCCGTATAATTTATGATTGCAAAGATGTTGTTAGCAGGAAGCAAAGGGAGTTTCCTCCAGCTGAATGAGTTAGTCTTTTGATTGCTAAAAAGTATTGATTGCATTACTCTACTGACCCAGAATCCAAGAAGTTTAGTTATACAATAGTTCCTTTGATCGCGGTGCTAAGGACTACCAGACGCCATAACCTAAAAAAAATAACAATCTACGCCACACGTAAATAAAAAAATCTATAAAAGTCTTGAGATAAACAGGGAAATAGATACGTCTCATTTTGACAGTAAACCATCGTATTTAAGCAGGTTTTTCAACAAAACGATCATTTACGAGTTACTGAATATTAAAACCAGTAAGAAATGGTACGAAACATTACACAAATATTTTCAAAAAACACGATTTTTAACAGTTTTTTGGTATAAAGTTGCTTAATCATTTCAAAAAAATCTTTTTATTTATATTAGCTTTGGCAGTAACTGAATTTCTAAACTTCAATATAGACATTATGTTTTCTTATGGACATTTTATAAATGTAATAACTATACAGTAGCCGCCTCGGTGGCCTAGTTGATAGCGTACTTTCACCCCGAGGACCCGGGTTCGATTCCCGGCCAGGGCTTGGCATTTTCATACGCTATAAATCATCCCATCGTCTGCATTAGCCCAAGTGTGCACAATAGTCGGACGTTAAAAAAAAACAAAAAACTATACAGTAGTTTAGGCTCACTATACGTTATCTTATAGATAACAATAAATAAATCGTTTTTATTTAACTTAATAAGTATATAATTGTCAACACTTGTGCAAGAAACGATTTATTTTGAATTTATCTGTGTTTTAGGTTTTAATAAACCCTCCTGAATAATAAATAAAAATGTCGAAAACAAATAAAACAATGGCCGTACATTACAAGCAGATAAGCTAATAAATAACTGCCGATGTATTTCCGTGTTAGCAGAAAAATACGTGGAATCTTGGTTATTCATGCTATGAGTTTGTTCACGATACAGATATATGCACTTCAAAGTGGTTCAGCAATACATAGTTTCTCTTGACGTGATAGAAGCTAATTTCCAAAAGTATTTTTCTTCATTCAACCCTTTTTGAAATGCCGATTTCATTATCGTAGTAACATTAAAATTTTCGCATATTAGAATTTTAAACTTTCAAATTACCTTGAAATTACGAAAATAACCCTCGCTGTAAAAACCTTTAAAATGTCAACTTATTTTGGAAATTCAAAATGTTAATTTATGTAATTTTTAACGCTGATTACATGGGTGAAATAGGATTTCCGAAAATGTGTAAGAGAAAAAAGTTACGAATTTTTGAAAGTTTTTAATTATCTTTCTGATATATAAGATTCCAGTATCATTGAATATTGAACAGGAAGGAATAATTTAAGTTTGTAATTCAGACCTTCATGCCAAACTTTGTCAAATGCCTGTGAAACGTCTAAGAATATTGCTGAGCAGACCTTCTTTTCTTCTAACGATTGTTCAATTACATTAGTAATTCTATGGACCTGATCAATTGTAGAGTGTTTATTTCGAAACCCAAATTGATGATTTGGGATGAGTTTAGAATCTTCGATAATGGGTTTTAGTCTTTTTTAACAAAAGTTTCTCGAACAATTTTGACATACTTGGCAAAAGTGATATTGGTCGATAAGATGTTGTTTCGTTAGGTGGTTTTCCAGGCTTGGGGATCATCACAACTTCAGCCACCTTCCACATTTGAGGTACATATTTCAAACGAAATGATGTATTGATCAGATTGGCTAGCTTTACCAGCGCTCTTCTAGGATTTCTCTCAGAATTTGCCCAGTAATAAGATCAAAACCAGGAGCTTTGTTAAGCCTAAAGCACCTTCTGATTTCCTTTTTAATTTCGATTGGTGTGGTTGATGGAATATCTACACTATCTTGTCTTATGACATCCAGCAGTTCCTCACTATTATCGGCTGCATTCGGTTGAAAAATATTTCCCAGGTATTCAGCAAAGAGGTTCGCCTTTTGTTGGTTATTTCTAGCCCAACTTCCATCCATGTTTTTAATAGGTGATATTTGAATAGTTGGCCTCTTAAGTTTTCTAGTGATTTTCCAAAGAGAATATTCAGTACTGATATCATTAGTCAGTTCTCTCAAGGATTCACTTATGGTGTCATTCTTCAGCTGCCTAATTTTTCCTTTAATTGTGACGTAAGATTGTTCAGCCTAGTTTTGTCCTGTGGGGCTCTAGATTGATGCCATTTTCTTCTTGCTCTTCTTTTTCTTTAATTAGCTCCATAATATATCCAGGATAACTGTTACCTTTTAATCTCCTTTTGATTTCAGGGGTGTTTTCCCATGCTGCATTCTGTATATCATTGATGAATTTTTTTCAACTTCAAAATTAAGTTGTTCCTCTGTCTGCAATGGCACCATCAGTTGGATCCTTTCTTCAAGTGAAATCCTGAAGCTCTCCCAATCCGTAAACTTATTCACCAGCACAGGTTTGCATGGCTTCCAGATAACACACTCACTTAGAGTTAAAACAATTGGTGTATAATCCGAATTGAGCTCCACATTGTCTTCTATGTGCATATACTTGCTGGAAATGTTTTTGTAATGAAGAAGTCTATTAAATCAGGTATTTTTGAAAGATCTGTGGGCCAATAGGTAGGTTTACCTGTTGATATAGGATCACATTTATATTCTTTTATTGCTTTCAATAATTCTTTACCTTTGGTTGTTATAATTCTAGATCCCCAAAACGTATGCTTGGCATTAAAATCTCCTCAATAATAAATCGATTTCCTGATGTTCTGAACAGTTCAAGATACCTTTCGGCTTTTATATTGTGCTTTGGTGGGCTATACAGTCCAACCACAGTAATGTTATTAGTCCTGACACTCACTAATGTTGCTTGAATATCTTGCGCTTCAATTTTAGATTCCTCATTATGCTCGATATTATCTTTAACTATTACCGCGCTTCCACCCCTCGCTGTATTATCAGGATGAATTGTATGATAAACTTTATAGCCTTTAAATTTGATGAAGGATTGCCTTGTGAAATGTGTTTCTGAAATCAGACACAGATCAATTTTATTTATATCTGGGATTACCTGAAGCTCTTGTTGGTGATTAAGCAATCCATTTGCATTCCAAACCATGATTTTTAAAACATTTACCATTGTTATTAAATTTTATATTTTGAAGGTGGTTTCTTAATTCCACTCTCTATTTTCTGTATACGTTCCTTCATCTCTATAAATGCATCTTCAAGGTTTGATATTTTAGCAAGAATGAGTTGTAAAGACTGTATACAATCATTATTCTCACTATTCTGTGATTTCTGATGATTGCGATCCAAAGCAACAACCGAGGCATATGTTGTTTTATTATTATTACTACTGTTGGTTTCTTTCCTATGTTGAACTGGTGTGCTTATTTTTACCTACATTTATATTCTTGATTTTTTGTAGTTCTTTAGCTATAACACATCCTCTATAATTAGCTGGGTGTCCTTCACCGCAGTTTACACATTTTGGATTTTGTTTGTCGACCTTTAGGCATTCTCTGGTTATATGTTTACCAGCACATTTTACGCATCTAGGTTCTTTTGAGCAGAACCTTTGAGTATGTCCAAACATTTGACATCTTTTACACTGTGGTATAAGATTTGATCCTTTAATTGGTTGTATCTCCACTTTACATCCAAGGATGTTATCTATTTTGTAAATTTTATCAATATTTTCACCGTTTTCGAAGGTTAACATAAACATGTTCAATGGTGTTTTATTTTGCCACGACAGTTTATTGACTGCTGTAATAATCTTATAATCATGTTGTAATAAGAAATCTCTGATGCTATCAGGCGTGCATGTATGATGCAGATTCTTTGCCATAACTCTAATGGGTCTGGATTGTTTATTTTCATATGTGTGAAAAGTAAACTTTGCTTCTTTCAGCGCTTTAATTATTTTTCTGTAGTTTTCGGAGTCAGCACAGTTAATTTTTGCTATCGTATTACTAATGATTTTAATTTTAAATAAATTTTCTGGAATATTACGGTGTAATAAATTGTAAAATCCTCATATGTTCCAACATTATCAACCATAATCGGCGGTGGAATCGGTTCTTTTCTAATGTTAGTAACAGGTGGAGCAGTTGTTTTTGTCTCGGAACTTAACTGAAGAGTTTGAGAACATGTAGCACTCATTTTAAGTTGATCCACTTCTGGCGACGATTCAGCTTTCCACTTCTTGGTAGGATTTTTCTTATTTCTTTTAGAATCCAATCTGTTTCTCGGACCAACTCTTCTTCGTCTGTACAATATTCAGTATTACAAGTCATATCCTGACTTGTTCGGCAATTAGTAGCATTGTCTCTGTTCAATACTTTCTTTAGCTCTTCATTGTCTGTTCTAAGCATTCCGACTTCCTTCCTCAGCTCTTCACAAAGATGCTTTATATCACTCAATTTAATCCTAAGCATTTCATTTTCGTTCTTTAAGGTAATCAGTTGACTTTCACTAGATTTTGCTGTTTTCTAAGTTCTGCTTAGTAGTTGTAGTTGTAGCAGGTGGAGATCTTTTGTCAGAGATCCCTTGCCAAAGGGATTTACAAGTTCTTCTATCTCTTTGTTGATATTTTCGTGTGATTTGTCGCCCCCAAAATCCTTGCGACTAGCGCCAGCCACCGGGGCTTTCACCCGATCGGAACCAGCGGAGGGATTTACCTCTACAGGCTTGCCCTCTTGGGGTATATCCGTACGTTTATCACACATCATAATTAATTGGTTTGAAATCAGGGTACCTTCCCATAGCCTATATAGGCAAAACTGAGAAAACTCAGCCCCAAGTTTTTACACACCCACATTTTTAAATTGAATGAACACACACACACACACACACACACACCACACTACACAACATTTCACACACACAAATCACACACACACACACACACACACACACACACACACACACACACACACACACACACACACACACACACACACACACACACACACACACACACACACACACACACACACACACACACACACACACATAAACACACACACACACACACACACACACACACACTAACACACCTGCACACACACACACACACACACACACACACACACACACACACACACACACACACACACACACACACACACACACACACACACACACACACACACACACACACACACACACACACACACACACACACACACACACACACACACACACACACACACACACACACACACACACACACACACACACACACACACACACACACACACACACACACACACACACACACACACACACACACACACACACACACACACACACACACACACACACACACACACACACACACACACACACACACACACACACACACACACACACACACACACACACACACACACACACACACACACACACACACACACACACACACACACACACACACACACACACACACACACACACACACACACACACACACACACACACACACACACACACACACACACACACACACACACACACACATACACAAACACAAACAAACACACACACACACACACACACACACAGTTTAACTAATAATTATACAATTTAACCAGTCTTATTAAGACCGCGTAAAGCCTTACAACTCTAACAAATCATATGATTACAGTTATCATTAGCAATATGATTGCATCGCTGTTACTCACGAAGTCTTGTATGTTGATAACGTCAGTCCTTATCACCATATCCTGATTTAAGTAAACTTACAGACTTTGTTTGTGCCTCAAAGACATCTTCTTTATTTCCTCTTTTACTGAATTAACTTAAAGATTTTGAAATCTTAGTGTAAATCATCGTTACTGATGTATCGTGGCATTTCAACTAGCCTCCGAAGCACGTTATCGTCAAAGTTTTTGTTGAGCCTCGTATTTCGTTTCTTGAAGAACTTCACATTTGATGTCATACGCCTAAACATTTTGAAAATGAATCTAAAGCTTTCTAAATCTTAAAATATATATTGTTTCAAAATTAAATATTTGGAATTAAGTTGTTTGTGTCCCAATAAACACACATTTTAGCCTTACCAAAAAAACATACGACGCATGAAAACGCAAATATAATGAGAAATTCTTAAACAGCGTGTCAGTAAATAAAGGAACATTATTACCATCCAAATATGCCAATTATCAACAAAGTAATAAAAAACTAATTGTCTAATATTATACGAGCTATATTTTTTTTGTATG
>CM040188.1:63312938-63320438 GCA_022606455.1 Callitettix versicolor | reverse complement strand
ATTTACTTCATGTTAAAATTACTTCATTTCAACATTTTGGATCTGGATATTACCATGATGGCAGCTGTAACAGCTCATTTTCTAATGAAAAGTCACTAATAAAAAAAACTTTAATAGAATTTTGTATCCGATTTTTACAAGTAATTTCAAGCCCTAAAACACAATGTTTATAACATTTTGCTCAAATTCATTGATAAGGCGTACGGTTTTCTTACAAGTTAGGATATATATATATATGTATATATATTTATTTATATTTATAATACATATATATATTATTATTATTATTAATATTATTATTATTATCTGCGTATAGACCCTGTTGGATCACGCAAAGCACTCCGACTCATGTCTTGCTCCTTCTAATCCTCCACACCTCCCTCATCCTGTCCCCATGGATCCTCTTCCACTCCTCCGTCCATTTTACCCCTGCTCTCTTTGGGATTTCATTCTCTAGGACCTTCCAACCGAACAGCTTTCTCCTGTATGCGTTCCTGTCTTCAACGTTTGTTGAGTCTATATATATAATATAATACGCAATATAATATATAATAATAATATATATATATATATATATATATATATATATATATATATATATATTATTATTATATATATAATATATATATATATTATAATATATATATATATAAAATATATATATAACATATATATATATTATTATATTAGCAATAATATATAATAATATATATATATATATATATATATATATATATATATATATATATATATATATATATATATAATATGGCTCGAATTTGGCTCAAGATTTTAGCCATATTTTAAGTAACGTTATTCAATTCAGAGTAAAAAAATGAAAAAAATAAATGTTTTATCGAGTAAGAATAAATAAAAAAATATAAATAATCCATGCTCAGGAGATTTTTAAACCGTAACATTTAAAAATACGATATACTTATGAATAGAGAAGTTATTTCGTATTTATTAAATTTTGATGAGAATCAGATGAACGTATTTTGAAAAATGAGTATTTTTTCATTTTCCCTCTAATTTCCAAACCGTAATTTAATGAAATAATTAAATTTCAGCGAAGATATTCTTTCCCAGATTATTTAAAATACGATTTGTTTCATAATAAAATAGAAATATTGTACAGTAAAAATTATATTTACCACCTATTGACTTCCACAATATAACGATTTGACTTCACTTTGAAGTAGAATATTTTACAGCTTTCAATAAAAATTCAAGTTTTTTACTATTTCAAGAATCTTTTCACCGCTTTGCGCAATTTTAAATACACTTCCCTTCTGTCTCTTTCTTATACAAAAATTTACATTCCAAATTGTACAACTTCTTCGTCAAGGGAAACGATTTGCATATTTCCAGTCGGAACTTTTTAAATTTAAATTCCGTACCTTACTTAGTTGTTTGTCTTTGTTTCAACTAATAATCACTTCATCTCAACGTAAGTGTGAAAATTTAATTTTCAACTAGTCACGTGAATAAATCGAGCAGATACTTGCACAGACCTATTTTATATTCAATTAGTTAACGTCAATAAAAAAATTATCAATATCTCATATCCAGCGCATCAACTTTTAATCAAGTTTTGACCATTTATAAAAAAAACTTTTAATGTGTATACATAAAACTAAAAAAAGTACTTTGGTGTTTAAACCGAAAGGATAAGTCTTGAACAAAAAGTAAATATTTGCATGAACTTTCCTTTAAATAAAACACTTGTAGGCCTACTATCGGTTGTCTTTAATTTTTATGTAATTGTTATATAATTGTTATATAATCTTTTTTTTTAAATACTCTTATAAATAACAAAAAAAAGCCGCTTTCCATAAAGTCGAAAATCAGACATTATAATACGGTCACAAGACCGAAAGTGACTTATGCCACGGAAACTTTATTTAATCTAAGAAGCCGAAACAGAACAGAGGTGCTTCAAAAAGTGGAAAGAAAAATATTGAGAACCATTATCAACAAAAAACACACGGTAGAAGGAACATACAGACTCCTGCCAAGTTCAGCCATCTATCAGGATAATGAACATCTGTTAGATAATATTAGAAAGAGGAGACTGGCTTTCTATGGACACCTAATAAGGCTACCAGAAGAAAGACTGACGAAGAAACTCCTAAATTACCAACTCAATATGAAAGCAAAGAATAAGTGGCTTAAGGAAGTGGAACAGGACCTGAAAGAATTAGGGATAACGGAGGAACGTCTGAAAGAAGGAAGGAAAAAACCAATCCTTAGGAATAAAAACATTAGATTAAAATTTAAAGAAGGAACAAAAAGATTTGCATTTTACTCGGAGGAACTTAGACTACAGAGATCTATAAGACTGAAAAAGTATGGGGAGAATCTCAAAAACCTAAAAGAACCAAAGTTGAAAGCCCAAAAGAACCAAAATTGACTAAGTGTGTTAAACAGTCTTGTTATATAAGTAATATACGCTCGTATGTTGAGTGTTTTTTTAATTATCACTTTGCATAGGATGCATTATGAAACACGATCTGTAACTAGAACTAATGACAAAACATAGCATCGTCATTAAAACACCAATATAAATAAATTAAATCCCGTACATTGAACATACCATTATAACTAAAAGGTGTGACCCAATATAATTAATTTTCTGATTGCAACGGTAAAATTAGTTTTATAGTTTAATCTAATATTTATTATCGTAAATAACGCCATTAGACCTAACACATTAATCCCTTTTTCGCATGAGTGCACACAGCTGATTAGTATGGTTTTAATTAATATGCGCAGAGGAAAAATTAAATAATTAAATAAATTTTAAAATAACCACCACACATCTTGCAGACGTTATAGAAGCGAATTTTCAGTAAATAAAAAATAGAAACACACTTCGATCGCAATTCATTTCGTGTTTATAAAGTTGCGAGACGAGAAACATTTAGGCTACCGCAAATTTTTTTAAATCCAATTTCATTTCAGTATTTTCAATAAAATTTTCGTGTTTAAAATTCTAATTTTTACAATATTTCATTGTAAAATATTACTTTGATATTCTGACTCATTTACTCTTAGGAAAAAAATATATCTTCTTGTTTTCTTTGACGTGTATTAAACTGTCTGATATTTTGACATGTTGGTACAAAGTACTCGTACGTTTCGTAATGAATTAAAATCGATAACGATTTTATCGATTATTATATTTATCGATAACGATAATCTTTAACGATTTTGATAAATTCTTTGTCTAATTTACTAGCACCTAAACGAAATGTATGCATATCGATATGCCTGAAAAAATGGAATCAAGTGTTACCTGAATTTTTTTTTTTCAAAATCTATTAATTAAAATTTCACCATATTCTGGTGACATATAAAGATTCACAACAGGATAAGTGCACCGAATTTGAGATTTTAAAAAATGGTGTTTTAATAGTTTACTCTTAAAACTGTTAATTACTTCTCTTTTAATTTGGCAAGTGCAATTAATGAGTTATGAATCTTCTAAAAACAAATTAAAGCACTTTAACGGATATACGAGATGTTCAGAAAGTAACGACAATTTTTAAAATTCGCGGTCTTGAAGAGTCCGATTGTCAAAAATTTTTTTTATTATGTTGGTATACATGCCCCTGAAGTATGATAAAACTTTCAGCTGTTTTCATTGTTGACTTTGTCTGTGACAGCCACTAAGGTTTTTTTTAGACGTGTTTTTATTAGCTCGGCGATTTTCGTTTGTTAAAAGAAATGGATCAAAGGATTTTGTATCACATTTTGCGTAAAAAATGGAATAAAGTGTAACAAAGTGTGTGAAATGTTAACAAAGGCCTATGGTGAGTCTGCTATGAGTAAAGCAAGAGTTTACGAGTGGTATAAGCGTTTCCAAGAAGGCCGTGAAGACGATGAAGATGACGAACGCCCTTGACGCTACAGCACATCAACAACCGATGAAAACGTGGAAAAAGTGAAAGAAATGTTTATGAACAATCGCCGAATCACAATTAAAGAGGTCGCTGATGATGTTGGCATATGGATTGGATCATGTCATGACATTGTTTCCAGTATTTTGTGTATGAAACACGTGGCAGCAAAATTCGTTCCAAAATTGTTGAATTTTGAACAAAAACAGCGGCGAATGGAAGTTGCTCAGGAGTCACTAAATGAAGTCAACGACGATGCAGAATTACTGAAACGTATTATAACAGGTGACGAAACAAGGGTTTACGGATAAGACGTCGAAACTAAGGCTCAATCATCACCAGTGGAGGCATTCTGGCTCGCCAAGACCGAAAAAGGCTCGACAAGTTCGGTCGAACGTGAAGGTTATGCTCACTGTGTTCTTCGATATTAATGGCATAGTGCATCATGCCACCTGCCACCAGGTGAAACGGTCCATAAGGAGTACTACCTACAAGCTCAACGCCGTTTCCGTGAATCAATCCGAAAAAACGCCCGAATCTGTCGAAAAACAATTCATGGCTTTTGCACCACGATAATGCACCAGCTCACACTTCATTGCTTAAGCGTTCGTGAATTTTTGGCCAAAAACAGTACTGTAACAATGCCCCAGCCTCCATATTCGCCAGACGCTCCGTGTGACTTTTTCCTATTTCCAAAAATAAAGAGAACCTTAAAAGGCCGTTGTTTTACAGCCGTAGATGACATTACAAGCGCATCGTTGAAAGAACTAAAGGCTATCTCAAAGATCGAGTTTGAGAAGTGTTTCGAGGATTGGAAGAAGCGCTGGTACAAGTGCATAATCTCAAATGGGGATTATTTTGAAGGCGACAACATCAATGTAGAAGAATAAATAAATATTTTGTTCAAAAAAATTAAAATTCTCGTTACTTTCTGAACACACTTCGTATAACTTGTTTGAGGTTTTAAAAAAATAATTTTTTGATCATACTTAAAATTTGAATCAAATTGGTGAAAAATTGCTAATACTTATAACTAATTTTAACGACCCTTCAAGACATCATCTGACAATCTAGTTCTGTGATCATTTCATGATTCAGGCGTAGAGTTCACTCCATTTAGTGGTTACACAATAAAAGATATTTTTTCTACTTACGTTCTCTCCATTTACTAATCTACATAAATAAAAATATAAATGTTAATTTACACAAAATCTTAAATCTTCAAGAATTCTTCACCGATTGATTGCTTTGAAATTTTGTAACAACATTGCATTCGAACACGTCCATGTTTTTATCTATTTATATAAATATCTAATTCATATTATATTTCTGAAAGTTTGTGTGTTTGTTTGTTTGTTTGTTCGTTTGTTTGTTTGTGTGTTATTCAATCACGCTTTAACCACTGGACCAATTAAAGTGAAATTTGGTACGTATATGGTTTAAGTATCAGAGATACATATAGGCCTATTCCCGTTTTACAAAACGTCATTATACTACTTACCCAGCCCAAAATAATTATCAGTTTTTAGTTTTGTAACATCTGTTAACTGTAGTTATTTACTGGACATGTGATTTAGGTACCTGAAATAAAGATAGATTCAATCCTATTTTAAGAATCTTAATCTGTGTTTTATTTATTGCAAAATTATTGCTTTTAATGTAACATTTTCAATATTTTAGTTGAATTTTTTTTCAAAACTGACTTTAATTTGTTACTTTGTGTTGAATTTTCAATATTAAATGTAAAATCCCTACACAGAGTGCCAATTGTAAGGTAGTATATATATTTGTGTAATTACATTATGGTAAACATGCAGTGAAGCATATCCTTATTTTTCGATATTTTTGTTACTAAAATAAGCATTTTATGCCTTATTTAATACTAAAATAGTATTATGTGCCAAAAAGCAAGAATACAAAATATGAATGCACGAGAAGTACGATAAAATCGAAAATAAAAGTGACCAACATAACCTCAAAATTGCTACCCGGCGAAAATCAGTAACGTGTTGTAAATCGGTAAAACAATAAAAATACGTCTAACACGGGTTTTGGGTGATAAGAAACCAATTTTTTAAAAGAATACAGCATAACCAAACTGTCACGGTTGTTAGGCCTAACAAGGTGATGCGTGAAAAAACCTTTATATTTTTTAAAAATAGCCTACTATATATCCTGACACGGTTGTTGGGCCTATCACGGTGATACGTGAAAAAACCTTTATATTTTTTTAAAGACTACTACATATCCCAACTGACACGTTTGTTGGGCCAATCATGGTGATGTGTGAAAAAAAACCTTTATTTTATTTTAGAAAACTACATAACCTAATTGACACGGTATTTAGGCCTAACACGGTGATGCGTGAAAAACCTTTATATTTTTTTAAAGAATACTACATATCATAATTGACATGATTGTTAGGCCTAACACAGTGATGCGTGAAAAAACCTATATATTGTTTTAAAGAATACTACATAACATAACTGATACTGATGTTGAGCCTATCACGGTGACGTGTGAAGAAAACCTTTAATTTTTTAAAGAATACTACATAACCTAATTGACACGGTTGTTAGGCCTAACACGGTGATGCGTGAAAAACCTTTATATTTTTTTAAATAATACTACATAACCTAACTGACACGGTTTGTTGGGCCTATCACGGTAATGTGTGAAAAAAACTTTATTTTTTTTAAATAGTACTGAAACTTTAACTGACACGGTTGTTAGGTCTAACATGGTAATGCGTGAAAAATACTTTATATTTTTTTAAAAGAATACTCCATAAGCTAACTAACATGGTTGTTATACCTAACACGGTGATCCATTAAAAAAACCTTTATTAATTTTTAAATAGTACTTATAACCTAATTGACACGGTTGTTGGGCCTAATAAGGTGACGCATGAAAAAAACCGTTATATTTTTTTTAAAGAGTACTCCATAACTTAACTAACACGGTTGTTAGGCCTAACACAGTGATGCGTGAAAAAACCTTTATATTTTTTTAAAGAATACCACATATCATAACTGACATGGTTGTTGGGCCTATCATGGCGATGTGTGAAAAAACCGTTATTTTTTTAAAGAGTACTCCAAACCTTAACTGACACGGTTGTTAAGTCTAACATGGTGATGCGTGAAAAATGTTTATATTTTTTTTAAAGAATACTGCATAAGTTAACTAACATGGTTGTTAGGCCTAACGCGGTGATGTATTAAAAAAACCTTTATTTATTTTTTAAAAAAGAGTACTTCAGAACCTAACTGGCACGGTTGTTGGTCCTAACACGGTCATGCGTGATCTTTAATGTATATTACGATTGCGGGAAAAGCCGTGACGGGTAACAGGTAATCATAATATTTTTCTGAAAGTTTGTTTTTGTTTATTTGTTTGTTATTCAATCACACTTTAACTACTGGACCAATTGAGATTAAATTTGATATGAACACGGTTTAGGTACCTGAGATAAACACAATACTATTCCAGTTTAATTGAATAATAGTGACTTTTTAATAATACTGTATTTTATTAAAATATGACAGGACCATGTTTTAGAGTATCGAGTAGCAAAAATGTATATTTTTTGGCCGAA
>CM040188.1:63252938-63305438 GCA_022606455.1 Callitettix versicolor | reverse complement strand
ATTCCAGACAAAATTTCCCCGTTGCATTAGTTGTACCTAATCTATATCAGTTTAAAACATTTGAAATGGTTTACCCCATAAGACAATATTAACAACATTATGTTAACAACAAATAATTCAAACAGCTATCATTCCAATTTTTTTTTGTCAAAGAAACTTGAAAATTTAAATAAAACCTTGTCGCTGATGTTAATATGAAATCAGATTCTTCAAAACAAGTGCGTTTTAATTTTTCTGAGATATTGAACAGTTTTCATGAAACGGTTGAAAAGATTTATTCGACAAATTTGAACTAAAATTCTAATACAGAAATTCATGGCGTGTGTGAATTTTATCTTTTAAAAACATTCCATAAGGGAGAAAAAAGAACTCGTACGTGTCCATTAAATAAAATTTAAATGTGAGACAAGACGTGCACATATCCCGCTCCTAACCGCAACCCTGAGCCTTCTGACACTGAACATTATTTCCAGATAAGGGAGACTTAATGAAAGATGTCAGCTGCTGCTAAACTTTGACTTACGGCGTAATTAACTGAATTTAATTAAACCAAGCTTCGTCGAGTCTTGTCTGCTGTACAATATTTAGTGATTCGACCAAAATAAATATTTGTTGTGCTTTTTAGTTGTTATCGAAAAACAAACGGAAAAATAAATAAAGTATTGGCGCCACGCAACTGTTCCCCGACGTGATTGAAGCGTTTCTAAAAGTTTTACAATATTATTAAACAGAATTTGTAATCGTGTTTTTTTTTATCGTACACTTTTAGTGAAAAATTAAGTTTCACTGACAAAAAAACAGACCATTTACAACCGCTGGGTTCGCTTTGTATTTTAAATGAATTTTAACGAATATGATCAACAAATCATAATTAAATATTAGTTTTTTTGCTTAATTCAACTTTAATTTAACTATTATTTATTATTTAAATTTTATTCAATAAGTAAACTATTAAGGTTTTCCAGATAATGGCTTAAATAATTAATAGTTTTAAAAACAGCAGTGGTTTAAAAATTTAAAAAAATCGCTTTGTTATATTTATCACAATTTAACTCTACACAAGCAAATCGACATCAGAAAACAAGCAAAGGTATAGATGCATTAAAATATTAAGATCGAAAAGTTTTTCGTTGGGGAACAAATATTTTGATAAGCATTATCTATCTTGCTTGATGCGAATACAAAATTATACAAGTTTGAAACTCAGAAAAATCCGTTTAACAGTTTAAAATCGGAGGCTTTTCAAAATTACAATTTCTTGAAAATCGTAATTTCGTATTTATTATGTAAATAATAAACGTTCTGTAGAATTAATGACCGGTGAAAATTGTCTCCATACCAGATGGGAATTTTTATTTAACACTCGCTTGAATGGAAAATCATTACTGGTCTAAATTAAATTAAGTTTTTAAATTCTTTATCACAATTGAACTCTACACAAGCAAATCAAGAGAATTTACATTCACTCCTGTATCAAGATAATACAAATGTCTCGCATACATTTCCACGCTGCTCGAGAAACTTTTCTAATTACAAAAACAAATAACTTAATAACAACAGTACAGTAACAGGTTACGCCTTACTACAAAGATTGATTCCCGCACTAAGTGCATTATGTTAGGTGTATACAATAATTTTTTAATTTTCGAAGATACATGCTAATTGAAGCCGGTTTGTTTGACCCTTTTCACAAAAATTTGTTGTAGCAACAGCTTCGAAAATTTATTTTTCGAAAGTTGCGTTCATGTTGGAAAGTTTTTTTAGAAAAACATGACATTATTTTTTTTAGAGTTTAACACATTTTTGCAAATCTGATTGCAGGATTAAAATCTTTATGAATTAATATTTTAAATTTTCCAATTCCATTAGAAATACGAACAAGAATAGCGATCAGTGTCCCTGAGTTGCGTTGCAGTTTCAATGTTTTTTAAATTTTGATTTGTTCGAAAAGAAGACATAATATTTTTATTTTTTGTTTAATAACAGAATTGTTTTAAATTTTCTCAAAATTTATAATAGTTTATATGTTCAAAATATGTGTTATATTTTATTGAATAGTTTTGTATTTATTTATTAATTACGATTTTTTTTTCAAAAACACGAGAAAATTTAACATAGCAAGAGAACCTGAAACTTATCAGCTGTTCGATGAAATCAGCTGATCGTTACGAATTAATATAAAACAGCTGATATTTAATATAACTATCGATTCGTTTCTTATATTTATATCGATCAAATTCCTACGTAGTTTCCGTAGTGCAATGGTTACGATGTGCGCCTCACAGGCGCAGGATCCCAATACACAGGAAATTTTAATTGTGATTTAACACATCAATTTGTGAACTCGAATCACACAAAATCCAACATCACAACCAGCCCTAAAATATGACACATTTTAAAAGCGTACTAAAAATTAGATGAAATATTTATTTCAGTCTCGAGACTGTTGTTCTGAAAAATTAATTGCTTGTATTTGCAGATTTTAACTTTGAAAAAAACTGTGAAATGAGATTTTTTTAAAAGTGTAAGATGTAACAAAATATTGTGTGTAATTAGCATGCATCACTATAATATCTAAGTTCTGTAGTAATTATTTATCCTAATTTATTTATCCTATTTATTTATTTAAATAATTTATCTTATTTATTTATTTTTTCTAATAGAAGGGTAGATCTAGTGGTGGTAGTGGTAGGTCTGTAAGTATAACAGATAATACTTGCGCCACCTGCCAAGGCCACTGCCTGTAATGCCACTAAGCAGCTGTTGTATTTGACGGCACTTCGGCTTTACGATCAGCTGTAATATTAATGGTCACTAACATGTGCGCTACACCGATATGTGAATAGACTGATAATTAAAGCTTGAATGTGTTACTGGTTAACTTTATATTAGTTTAAATAATAAAGTAAACGCGACACGCAGCTGTCTCGCTGGCGTGACATTGATCAGCGGAAGGCGAAACATCCAATATACGTAATTTTCATTGTGGTGAAATTCTGACGGGCTGTAACCTCAAATTGAAAGAATTTTTACAACAGATTTCACCAGCGGATTTTTTACAAAAAAATACGTGGAAATTATATGTCACGTGACCACTTCGTTGTTAACGTTCTTTTTCAAGATGACGGACCAAACTCAAAACAAAACTTCTGTAGATTTCATTTTCATTAATAACGTGCAATGTAAAAAATTACATAAAAATATTTTGTGAAATACGTTTCACTCACTGTGAATATATATTTCAACTCACACTTCTGTGACACCCGATATATTAGTATATATACCGATAAATATATTGTGTGTGTGTGTGTGTGCTGTGTGTGTAAGAGAGAGAGAGAGAGAGAGAGAGAGAGAGAGAGAGAGAGAGAGAGTCGGGTTTTTTACAAGAAGATACGTGGAAATGATATGTCATGTGACCACCTTCGGACTTAAAAAACGTTTTTTTTAAGATGACGAACCAAACTCAAAACAAAACTTCTGTAGATTTCATTTCCATTAATAACGTGTAATGTAAAAAATTACATATATTACATACATAAAATTAAATATATTTGTATTGTTTGTTTGTGTGTGTGTGTGTGTGTGTGTGTGTGTGTGTGTGTGTGTGTGTGTGTGTGTGTGCGTGTGTGTGTGTGTGTGAGAGAGAGTGAGAGAGAAAGTTTTAAAAACGATTATGTTCACAATTTAAATTTAACACAAAAAATAATTCTGTAAAATTTCGTTGTTCAAATATTTAAACTTTAGTAACTTTTTCAAACTTAAAATTGTTGTGAAAATTTCATTTCAGCATCATAATCAGTGGTAAAAAACTGCATAAATTAGCATTTTTAACTTCCATAAACAGTTGATACATTTAATGTCGGTCAGTTTTCATTTTCGTGTTTTCAATGCAATTAAAAACATTAAAATGCTAATATACGCAGATTTGAATGCTGATTAATGATTGAAAAAATCAGATTTCCAATACGTATTGATCGAAACAAATATTTCAGAAATTTACTTCCATCACGTGAGCGAGAAAACAGCGTACCGCGACATTAAAAATGTTGTTTTTCGCTTAATTTTTTAAACTTTTCGTCCGTAACATTAACAACACGCATGTAATGATTTAAATTTTCTCCACTGAAATCTTACTTACATTGCTAAGCACAATTAAAATCACCTCACACTGTGCCATGCATTGTGGGGTGTGTGTCGGTGTGAAATATAATTTATTGGTTACAGGAGCTAATGCTGACATAAGCGGCGACTGTTTTGTCATAAAACGTTAACTGCCCCAACCCAGATCTGTTTTTATTGGCCAACGTGCCGGCCATTCTGTCACCACTAGCGTTACTACGCTACTTATCAGATAATATTACTGGCGCTAAACGTTTATGCTAATACAGGCTAGGACAGAGTTTATGTACACTATGTAACTGTGACTAGAAAATGTTTACGGCATGCAAGTGAACAACACTTTCTCTCACAATGCTGGAAAAACAACACTCTAAAAATAAACATGATGGAAACAAATTACACAAAGTTGTTCTTTTTATCTGAAACCTATTTTGGAAATTCTGGTTTCACCGTAATTTCGTAATTTCATAACGAGTGTTTACATCTTCATATACGAGTATTTGAAACTTTAAATTACATTAAAAATACGAAAACCTTCACGTGCTTTAAATTAAATTCATTAAGTTCTAAAAATTTTGAAATTTAAAAATAATAATTTATGCAGTTTTTAACGATGTTTAGACCAGATTTCTTTTTAAAAAAAATTAAACAGTTACTAATATTTAAACAATTGAAATGACCATTTTTCTGGTTAATAAAATTATTCACGCTGGTACTAAAATTTATTTCTGTGCCACGTTTGAATCAAATTGAACTGATTGCATCTTGAGCGTGCCACCAAATGTACGTATATGTGAATATAATTTAAGGACTGCTTAAAACGTGATCTCTGGATAAAGATTGGTACATGTTTCAAGGTCGCGGGTCTCACCATGATGGTCGTTTTAATACGTCATTATTAAAATTGAAAAATCGCCTCTAACTTTTTAAAATTTGTTTACTAGATTTTTCCTAAACTATGTTTTGTTTAGCTTTTTTCATAAATTCATTTCACTAACAAAAAATTATTCGGTATTAAATCATATAAAATAACCCTAAAATTAGGTTCATTGTTTTGGTTTTTGGGCGTAGCTTCTAACCATATTTTTCTTTTTTTTAAAAAAATATTAAGATTTGCACAATATATTTTTAACTTACACCTTCGGAAAACTGAAATAATCCAAAAGATTATTTCATAAAGTTTTGTTGCAAGTTTAACTTTCGCATTTGGAAATATTCTTTTACATTTCGTTTAACGTTTAAATTTTTTCTACGCTTATGACGTAGTTTGTCTGCGTTAAATTGTAAAAACAATTTTTCCTCTTCGATGATTTTCCAGGAATTGTGCATGCTTGTTCTAGGGCACAATGAAATATTCTCTAATGAAATTTTCTATTATATCAATTAATTAATTTGAACTTTACTTTGTACTTAAGTGTTACTTGTGTTTGGTATCTCTCTGAAGATGTTAGCTATGTTACAGAAATGCATCAGAGAAGATGTTACAGAAATGCATCAGGGCGACGCAAGCTCACTGGTTTAATATTTATTCTGTTCGTATGAAATTAGTTTCTTTTCGTTTTGCGGCAAAGTTTTCTTTTCGTGTTTATACATTACGCTACAATTCTGTTTGTGTAAATTCGTTTAATTAATTAAAATCTATTTCAATTTTTCATATTAGAAAAATGATCTAGTATGCTAGCCAACAGATGGAACAAAAAATATCTCAGATCCCTCGATTAAGTTTTAACAGACCGTTAATATTATTTATTCATTGCGCGCAAACGTAATATTTATATTTTTTTAAACTGAAATAAATATAATATTGTAATATTTTTAAACAATTTAAATTTTATATAGGCCTTAATGAAATTCTTTTCAAATTAATATTTTCTTCTTTATTTGTTACACCCAACTTTGGGGTACACCAAATCAATCACTTTTTAATGTTCTGTGCCTTCCTCGTAGCCCAGTATTGCTTCATTCGTTGTGATCTTGCTTTTCTTTCTTCGTCAGAGATTTGGATCGTTCGCTTGGATTTGACTTTGCCTTGGAACCGTTGCTTCTTGTCCTTGGTTATATGTTTTGGCTGTTCTGTCCACGAGCATAGTGTCAGTTAATAATATTTTATTTATTATTTTAATATTAATATTTTATTTATTGACTGAAAAATATTATTTATATTACCTTTGTTTGATTTTAATTTAAACAAAATTTACGGACAGGACGTCGAAAAGTTTTTTTCACCAAGCATTAAACAATTTGAAAAAATTTAAATATGATTTCGTGGTCTCTACGATGTTTACAAACATAATACATAGAAGGAGATATTCAAGTAAAAACATATTCTGATGTTTTCGACATCAGAAAACAAGCAAAGGTATAGATGCATTAAAATATTAAGATCGAAAAGTTTTTCGTTGGGGAACAAATATTTTGATAAGCATTATCTATCTTGCTTGATGCGAATACAAAATTAGACAAGTTTGAAACTCAGAAAAATCCGTTTAACCGTTTAAAATCGGTGGCTTTTCAAAATTACAATTTCTTGAAAATCGTAATTTCGTATTTATTATGTAAATAATAAACGTTCTGTAGAATTAATGACCGGTGAAAATTGTTCTCCATACCAGATGGGAATTTTTATTTAACACTCGCTTGAATGGAAAATCATTACTGGTCTAAATTAAATTAAGTTTTTAAATTCTTTATCACAATTGAACTCTACACAAACAAATCAAGAGAATTTGCATTTACTCCTGTATTAAGATGTCTCGCATACAAATGTCTCGCATACATTTCCACGCTGCTCGAGAAACTTTTCTAATTACAAAAACAAATAACTTAATAACAACAGTACAGTACAAGTTACGCCTTACTACAAAGATTGATTCCCGCACTAAGTGCATTACATTAGGTAGTTATACTTTGTCTCTGTTTATTTTTATATTAACCACATTGTCACCCTGAGATACTGTAATACTGAAAGTGACACAAGTCTGCACTTTTACATTGCTAATGTTATGTATTTTTCTTGTGATGTTCAGTTGTAACAATTTATCTACATTTACTTTAAGGTTTAAATATATCTTCATATAAATAAGACAAGAATTTGTGGTAATAGATGCGCGGTTCCAAATTATTTTTCTTTTTTGTATTCATTTTACAATGTCATTGTGTTTGTTTTTAAACTTACATAAAACGGTTGTGTATTATTTAATAGGTTAACTACAACACTATATAGAAAAACACTGAGCCCAAACAACTAAAATTGCTTGTTTCTTAAAGAACGCTATCAACAACTGAATTACTGTATATATGAGGTGTATTCAGAAAGTAACGAGAATTTTAAAAAATTCGCGGGCTTGGAGAGTCCGATTGTCAAATATTTTTTTTATTATGTTGGTATACATGCCCTTGAAGTATTATAAAACTTTCAGCTGTTTTCATTGTTGACTTTGTCTGACAGCCACTAAGGTTAGACGTGTTTTTATGAGCTCGGCGATTTTCGTTTGTTAAAAGAAATGGATCACAGAATTTGTATCAAATTTTGCGTACAAAATTGAATAAAGTGTAACAAAGTGTGTGAAATGTTAACAAAGGCCTATGATGAGTCTGATATGAGTAAATCAAAAGTTTACGAGTGGTATAAACGTTTCCAAGAAGGCCGTGAAGACGTTGAAGATGACAAACGCTCTGGATGTTCCAGCACATCAACAACCTATGAAACGTGGAAAAAGTGAAAGAAATGGTTATGAACAATCGCCGAATCACAATTAGAAAGGTCGCTGATGATGTTGGCATATCGATTTGCTCATGTCATGACATTGTTTCCAATATTTTGTGTATGAAACGCGTGGCAGCAAAATTCGTTCCAAAATTGTTGAATTTTGAACAAAAACAACGGCGAATGGAAGTTGCTCGGGAGTCACTAAGTGAAGTCAACGACGATGCAGAATTACTGAAATGTATTCAACAGGTGACGAAACATGGTTTTACGGATATGACGTCGAAACTAAGGCTCAATCATCCCAGTGGATGCATTCTGGCTCGCCAAGACCAAAAAGGCTCGGCAAGTGCGGTCGAACGTGAAGGATAACCTTCACTGTGTTCTTCGATATTAATGGCATAGTGCATCATGAATTCGTGCCTCCAGGTCAAATGATCAATAAGGACTACTACCTACAAGTTCAACACCGTTTGCGTGAAGCAATCCGAACAAAATGCCCGGATCCGTGGAAAAACAATGCATGGCTTTTGCACCACGATAATGCACCAACTCACACTTCATTGCTTGTTTGTGAATTTTTGGCCAAAACAGTACTGTAACGATTCCCCAGCCTCCATATTCGCCAGACACGGCACCGTGTGACTTTTTCCTATTTCCAAAAATAAAGAGAACCTTAAAGGGCCGTCGTTTTACAGCCGTAGATGACATTATAAGCGCATCGCTGAAAGAACTGAAGGCTATCTCAAAGATCGAGTTTGAGAAGTGTTCGAAGATTGGAAGAAGCGCTGGCACAAGTGCATAATCTCCAATGGGGGCTATTTTGAAGGCGACAACATCAATGTAGAAGAATAAATAAATATTTTGTTCAAAAAAGTGAAATTTTCGTTACTTTCTGAACACACCTCGTACACCACGTTACATTAAATTTAGACAAATTAAAATATTTTCCTAAATATTCTGCCCCATACATAATTTTTTAAATGTAAATATTTTTTTAATTTATTTTATATACGTACACAAAAATACTGTACTTCGATTTTTAATTTTTCAATTATTTTAGTTAAACATTACGTATTTAACATCCCTTTAATTCATTAAGGGTAGTTTTTAAGCACAGTTGTATTTTCTTGTGATTTGTGCTCAAACAAGATTAAACATGTAAAAAAATCTGGATTTGTTTGAAAAATTAGAACAAAATATATTATGGAGTTGGATCATTTTAAGATTTCCAATCATTAAAATATAAAATTAAAAATATATTTTGTCAACAATTGCTAAATACATTTTTAGCAACAATTTAAAGAACTGTATTATACCGAATTTCATTAAATTTTGACAAATCTTGAAATTTTGTTTGAAATTTTTGTTGAAAATAAAGATTGTTTGTGTAAATCAGTGGAGAATAACGTATTAATTTGTTTATAGAATTTAAATAATAATAAGTCTGGTTTAATATCTCTAATCTGGTAATAATGGCTTTTACGGCCATTTTTAAGAAAAAATATTTATTTTTAAATATATACTATAAATACTAAAAATATTATTTCAATACTAAAATAATATTAATATAATATTAAAACTAAAATAAAATATTAAAAATGCATATTTAAATACTAAAAAAAAGTAAGTATTATTCCTCAAATGAGAAACAAGTTTTTGATTTAATGTTAAAAAAAAAATCTTTTCCATTGCGCTTCCCGTTTCCAGCAACAAATATTTCCACTCAATTATTGAGTGATTGGTTGGCGGGTCAACACCTGGCGGCAAACTAAAATTGTTGCAACAATATCGCGCTCAACTCTAAAAACCATTTTTGCAACTACAAAGGACAATTACGTTGTGCCCAAAAGAATTAGGTTAAAAGTTTTAATTTACAAACCCGAACAGCTGTGCCAAAAATTATTTAAATCTGCAAGTGTAATAGGCATATTACTTTTTTGTTCGTCATTTTTTTTATGTAAACACCAGTTTTGGAACTTTTTACACAGAATTTTTGTTAAAAACCAACGAAAACTAATTTTATTTTAAACCATGTTTTAATATAATCGGTCGAAGGACAGGCAATTAATAGGAAAACAATGTATGTATTTATCCTTAGGACACTGTGTATTCAATTAGAAGATATCGTTTTCATTTATATCTTATTTTCGTTTTTTTAAAATGCATTTTCTATTCAAATTAAACGTAATCTAAATATTCCTTAACTAATTAACATTATTTGTAACTGCATTTATAACAGTTATATCAATGATCCAACTAACAGTTATAATATATTTAGACTAAATCTGCGGATTACAGAGAACGACTGAGTTATACGATCCGGTATTAAGTGAATACAGATAATATATGCGTTACATTTGTTTAAGCCATATCCAGAAATTAGCTTACAGACTACGTTTTCAGGTTACGGGCGATATTTCTGCATAATTTATTTATTTATTAACAATACGCGCAGGTACATTAAAAGTAAATATACATTAATGATCAACGGTTACAAAACAAACACTCTGTTGAATTACAGCATTTATTATTGCGACTGTTATCATCTTTCTGTTATTGTTTAATTTAAAGTTACCGACCATTGTTTTTGTTTCAGCGAAATTAATTAGGTAACATTTATTGCACAAACAATATAAGTTGCGATCATTTTGCATGTTAAAATAAGAATAAAAGTAATATGAAACTTTGAACTTTCAGCAGTTATTGTTTAATAATTTTAATTATAACACTTTGGAAAAAACTGTAATTAATTTCAAATAAATTATTTACATACCGATTATAAATATTTTTTCTTTTAAACAATGCAGCCTGGTAACCCACAACGTAATTTATTTTCTTTTTTTGTGGATTTCCAGCGGGAAATGTGCTATTGGAGTTGCTATCATGGTAAGGTCCAAAATAGGGATAAAAAATTAGCGCCGACCTTGATAATTAGATAACATTTTGAACTGTTGTTAAGTATTTTATATACGAGGTGTGTTTTGAAAGTAACGAGAATTTTAATTCTTTGAACAAAATATTAATTTATTTTTCTACATTAATGTTGTCGCCTTCAAAATAGTTCCCATTGGAGATTGGGCACTTGTTCCAGCGCCCTGTAAAACGACGGCCCTTTAAGGTTCTCTTTATTTTTGGAAATAGGAAAAAGTCACACGTAGCCATGTCGGAGCCAGCCAACAAATAACAATACCACAAAAATTATTTTTTTACATTTTTTTAAAAATCTGAAAAATTATCTCTGTTAATGAATTATGAGGTGTGTTCAGAAAGTAACGAGAATTTTAATATTTTTAACAAAATATTTATTTATTCTTCTACATTGATGTTGTCGCCTTCAAAATAGACCCCATTGGAGATTATGCACTTGTGCTAGCGCTTCTTCCAATCCTCGAAACACTTCTCAAACTCGATCTTTGAGATAGCCTTTAGTTCTTTCAGCGATGCGCTTTTAATGTCATCTACGGCTGTAAAACGACGGCTCTTTAAGGTTCTCTTTATTTTTGGAAATAGGAAAAAGTCACACGAAGCCATGTCTGGCGAATATGGAGGTTGGGGCATCGTTACAGTACTGTTTTTTGGCCAAAAATTCACGAACAAGCAATGAAGTGTGAGCTGGTGTATTATCGTGGTGCAAAAGCCATGAATTGTTTTTCCACAAATCCGGGATTTTTTCAGATTACTTCACGCAAACGATGTTGAACTTGTAGGTAGTACTCCTTATTGACCGTTTCACCTGGTGGCAGGAATTCATGATGCACTATGCCATTAATATCGAAGAACACAGTCAGCATAACCTTCACGTTCGACCGCACTTGTCGAGCCTTTTTCGGTCGAGCCTGAATGCCTCCACTGGGATGATTGAGCCTTAGTTTTGACGTCATATCCGTAATCCCATGTTTTGTCACCTGTCATAATACGTTTCAGTAAATCTGCATCGTCGTTGACTTCATTTAGTGACTCCCGAGCAACTTCCATTCGCCGCTGTTTTTGTTCAAAATTCAACAATTTTGGAACGAATTTTGCTGCCACGCGTTTCATACACAAAACATTGGAAACAATAGCATGACATGATCCAATCGATATGCCAACATCATCAGCTGCCTCTAATTGCGATTCGGCGATTATTCATAACCATTTCTTTCACTTTTTCCACGTTTTCATCGGTTGTTGATGTGATGAGACGTCCAGGGTGTTCGTCATCTTCAACGTCTTCACGGTCTACTTGGAAACGCTTATACCACTCGTAAAGTCGTGCTTTAGTCATATCAGACTCACCATATAGTCTTTTGTTAACATTTCATACACTTTGTTACACTTTATTCCATTTTTTTACGCAAAATTTGATACAAATTCTTTGATCCATTTCTTTTAACAAACAAAAATCGCCGAGCTCATAAAAATACGTCTAACCTTAGTGGCTGTCACAGACAAAGTCAACAATGAAAACAGCTGAAAGTTTTATAATACTTCAAGGGCATGTATACCAATATAATAAAAAAAAATGTTTGACAATCGAACTCTCCATGCCCGCGAAATTTAAAAATTCTCGTTACTTTCTGAACACACCTCGTATACAGATTTAGCGTGACGCCGAGCTCAATGCATTTTACCCACCCAAAAAGTGCTAAACGCGCCTAAAGAAGTTTCTACTTTAAAAATTTACATTTTAAATTTCCAAAAGATCAAAATTAACCTAAAATAATTGCGATGTTGCGATGTTTTTACAAAAGCTTTCATGTTTAGAAGTAATTTTAAAGATTCAAAAATTTTCATTACTTCAATTAGCATGCGTTTGCGATCAGTGATTATATCGCATCTGATTTTGTTTGAGATTAATTTACTTCAATGTGAGACAGTTCAAACAATTCTGAACTGTTTTTTTGCATTAAGTATTTTGTATTTTTTGCATAAGTACAAAATTTGTATGACTAAGTATTTTTGCATAAAAACTACCATTTTAACCGGTTTAATAAGTTTCTGGCAACTCTGCCAATAATGAGACCCTGACTTTGCACTTTGCAATAAAATTACCATAACAATGCAATGCATATTAGAACTTGCAAAACGCCACTTACTTGGTGATTTTGCCCTCTTTGCTAGACAAGCGGAACGATTTTGTGGTTTTCGTTGAAATAATTTGCTTTCAGTCTCGAAGTATCATCATAAATTATTACAAAAATTGCACTAGATAGTAGAGCGGCCATCATAGTAAGACCCCGATACGTTGAAATGAACGCTGATCGTGGAATTTGTTTTTGATTAATGTCAATACTTTACGTCAGTTGGACCACAGTGGACGTTAACAGCAAGGGAAAAACTTGCAGAAAGGAAGAGCGCGTGCGTGAGTATGTGTGTTTAAATTGATTCAGCACATTATTCGATTTTTATAATAAGTTTCTTATCCAAAAAAATTTGTGAACACTTATATATATCTTTAAAAAAATCTGGTGTGTTTATCTTATACTTTTTCTTGAAAATTCCCGCAGGGGTTAGACTAGCTGCACTTATTGAGAGGATTTAGACGTCCCTCACGTTACTCGAGTCTTAACACACACTTACAGCACTACACTTACGACTTTAACACCTTACACTCACACTTACATTTAGGGAGGCGATAGGGTGCTCTTCGCCTTAAAAATCCATTCCAAGAAAACTGTACAAAATTCTTGAAAATCGAATTTCATTACCGTAATCAGCTGTTACAATTTGCATAAATTCGAATTTTTAATGTTTTAATTTCGTTAAAACTTTAAAAAATTTGTCTGCGGTCAAGGTTCATTTTCGAATTTTCAATTTTATAGTTTTAAATACTTATTAATGCTGCTTGTTATGGCAAAATCTGTTCAGACTTGCTTCCATCATGTCTGCGAGAAGTATGTGTACCGAAGTAGTGAAAGATATTTTAAAAGTTATCTTGTGCTATTCCCTGGTTCGTAACGTAGCGTTGCAAGTTATAACTGAATTACGGACAACGCTAATGACTCATCCCAAATCACAGTTCTGATAATTCCCAAAGTACTACATAACTAACTGGTGAGCTTATCTTGGACTTAATGACCAAACTGAAGCGAATTTTCATTTATTGCTCTTTTTAAAATACCCAATAAACTATTTGTGTTTTCCAACGACTTATATTTGTAATTTTTAACCCACTTGAGGAATAAAAAAACGTTTAAATCACATTTTGGTTTTACACAATTTTAACACTCTAAAAGTAATAAAAATTTATTAGAGTGAATGATTACGTGCGAAACCTAACATTTTGATTATTTAATTAGTTTCAAAATAATCGCAACACCGACAGGAAGGAAGCGAATTTTCAAAAGTAATAACTTATTTTTCAACTATGATTTTGCCTGATAGAATATGTTGGAATATGTGAATATGATTTCCCCCGATGGATATACACCTATTTATATGCTGTTTATTATTAAACAGCATTAAAAGAAACATAGATCTTCGAATTTCGTTAGAAATAAAAAATAATAAATTCTGACCGCCCTAAGAAATGCAACAATACAAATTCATCTCTTAAATGAAGTAGCTAATAAAACAGGTTGAAGAATCTCCGTAGAAAAAACTAAATTTATTACAAACATCAAAAACGCTCCAAATGTTTTGGTTACAGATATTGGTGCAGGGGAAAAAGTAAAGAAATTCAAATATTTGGGAGAAATGATCCAAGACAATGGCTTGGAGAAGTCTGTTGTTGAAGAAAGGGTACGCAAAATGGAAAGAGCATATGGTAACACTAAAAATTATTATAACAAAAAGTGCTTATCTAAAAATCTTAAAATAAGGCACTACACTACAACAGTGATACCGGAATGCCTGTACGCAAGTGAATGCTTGGTACTAAATTATAGTTTAGATAAACTGAAAATACCAGAAAGGAGAATCATGAGAAAAATTTTAGGCCTAGTGAAAACTAAAGAAACATGGAAACTAAGATGTAATGATGAAATACACAGGAACATAGAGGACATGAAAGAGAGGATAAGGAAGAGAAGACTGCAATTTTTTGGACATACGTACAGGATGAATGATTCAAGAATAGCGAAAAGGATGCTCAAGTACCTATGGGATAAAAAGTCAACAACTAGTTGGATTCACGAGGTAAGGAAAGATTTAGAAAGAAATAATATAAAAGAAGAAGAAACGCTGAACAGAGAAATTTTTAGAAAGAGGATATTGAGTATGGAGGGATTCCAAGGAAGATTGCAGAGTAAACCTTGTGTGAAGTACTCCGAAGACAGAAAGAGGCTGCATAGTGAAAGGATGAGGGAATATTGGAGGGAACGGAAGAGAAAACAGCTAAGTGTGAAGAATTGAAATTGTCACATGGTCCCTAGCAGGCCTCATCGAAAGAAGAATAATAATAATAAATAAAATAATAAAATTAAAAATTTGTGATAGACTTCGACCACAGACAGGTATTCTTTTTGTAGGATCTGTAAAACATAGCCAAGGACCCTTATAGAGTTACTAGCATGTTTGTATGTCGGTATTGCACCTCTTACTCATAAACAATGTGACCATCATAATAAAATTTGTTAAAAATAGTCCTTGTAGCAGCCTGAACCCAGAAAAAATATTGGAGTTAATGGAATAAAAAAAAAATTAAATAGCCGTTAAACATTAAAATCTTCAGACAAAAATATTTTATCTAGTGTAGAGTACCACTTGAAACTAGAAGTGATACTCATTTTGAATAGATATAGTTTTGGCACATAACATTTTATAGAGCTGTTAGATCGCTCCAGAAGTTTTTCGTGACTCTCTCTACTTCATAGTGAAAGGATGAGGGAAAATTGGAGGGAACGGAAGATAAAACAGCTAAGTGTGAAGAACTGAAGTTGTCACGTGGTCCCTAGCAGGCCTTGTCGAAAGAAGAAGAAACTCTGACCGCCTGATATTATGAAATTTAATATGTTAATTTCAACGGAAATGCTAAATTAAGCTGATTTTAACGCAAATTACGTTAGTGAAATCAGCTGTTCACAAATATTAAAAACAAAAAAATATTAACTTTAAAATATTTTAAATATACGTCATTTTTAATTATTGTATGAATTTTGCTTCATAGCGAACTAGTTACATGTTTTTACTGAAATCGATGTTTGTGCCAAAAGGACTGAAATGCAAACTTGAGCTTGTAAGTACAATTGATCTGGAGGTCAGGATCGATAATTTCAAGGCCTCGGTCTTAACTTGGTAACCGCTCCACTAGTTCATTTTCAAATGGAAATTCTGTAATTAACACGTGTTTTGAGCAAATATTAAACTGAAAGTAAAGTAAAATTAAAGACGTTGTATCATACATACACTCGGTAGAGGCAAGATGGAGTTTTGAATAGAAACATGTAATCAGTTTTGTTTAAAAGCCCTGAAGTCATATTCCGCCCGAGATAGTCACCTTGCCCCTGCCCTAGATGACTGCATTATGCACGTAATATAAGGAATGGGACAGCAACCAGCAACTCCTCGTAAATCATAACTCCTCGCTATCGGCAAACATCCTAGAGATCAGGTTTCTCAAAACAGATTTTGAACAAATTTTAACCAACCTATAAAATGGGGAAAATGATTCTCGCACCTGTTTTGTTGCCACGTAAAGGAAGCGAAAAGCCAACAAATAACAATACCACAAAAATTATTATTATTATTTTTTTTTAATATGAAAAATTATCTCTGTTAATGAATTATGAGGTGTGTTCAGAAAGTAACGAGAATTTTCATTTTTTGAACAAAATATTTATTTATTCTTCTACATTGATGTTGTCGCCTTCAAAATAGTCCCCATTGGAGATTATGCAGTTGTGACAGCGCTTCTTCCAATCCTCGAAACACTTCTCAAACTCGATCTTTGAGATAGCCTTTAGTTCTTTCAGCGATGCGTTTTTAATGTCATATACGACTGTAAAACGACGGCTCTTTAAGGTTCTTTTGCTTTTTGGAAATATAAAAGTTATACGGAACCATGTCTGGTGAATATGGAGGCTGGGGCATCGTTACAGTACTGTTTTTGGCCAAACATTCACGAACAAGCAATGAAGTGTGAGCTGGTGTATTATCGTGGTGCAAAGCCATGAATTGTTTTTCCACAAATCCGGGATTTTTTCAGATTGCTTCACGCAAACGATGTTGAACTTGTAGGTAGTAATCCTTATTGACCGTTTCACCCGGTGGCAGGAATTCATGATGCAATATGCCATTAATATCGAAGAACACAGTGAGCATAACCTTCACGTTCGACTGAACTTGTCGAGCCTTTTTCGGTCTTGGCGAGCCAGAATGCCTCCACTGGGATGATTGAGCCTTAGTTTTGACGTCATATCCGTAAATCCATGTTTCGTCACCTGTTATATTACGTTTCAGTAATTTTGCATCGTCGTTGACTTCATTTAGTGACTCCTGAGCAACTTCCATTCGCCGCTGTTTTTGTTCAAAATTCAACAATTTTGGAACGAATTTTGCTGCCACGCGTTTCATACACAAACTTTGGAAACAATAGCATGACATAATCCAATCGATAAGCCAACGTCATCAGCGACCTCTCTAATTGTGATTCGGCGATTGTTCATAACCATTTCTTTCACTTTTTCCACGTTTTCATCGGTTGTTGATGTGCTGGGGCGTCCAGGACGTTCGTCATCTTCAACGTCTTCACGGCCTTCTTGGAAACACTTATATCACTCGTAAACTCTTGCTGATATGAGTCTGATATGAATCAGACTCGCCATAGGCTTTTATTAACATTTCACACACTTTGTTACACTTTATTCCATTTTTTACGCAAAATTTGATACAAATTATTTGATCAATTTCTTTTAACAAACGAAAATCGCCGAGCTCATAAAAACACGTCTAACCTTAATGGCTGTCACAGACAAAGTCAACAATGAAAGTTTTATAATACTTCAAGGGCATGTGTACCAACATAATAAAAAAAATGTTTGACAATCGGACTCTCCAAGCCCGCGAAATTTAAAAATTCTCGTTACTTTCTGAACACACCTCGTATTTAGAGTTTTTGGGTTTAGTGGCCTTTGGAACCATAAAATATTTATTGTACAGCTTAACCTTTTGGATTCTATTCATTAAACTGGTTCCTTTAATGAGTTATAGTAGTCGACTGACTAACTCATTTATCAGAAATCTTTCATGATCCTGGAGACCAACAATCTTTGCTTCCTGCTGACTTGCAGTTTCCTTCCCGTCCCGCATATCCTAGGCACGGTGTTTCCGTGGTACACTATTCCGGACTGATTGACCTTCAATCTTCTAGTACGGTTCCTATCTGCTTTGTCACTTTAGTCTTACAAATTGAGTTTATCATCACCATATTTTAATCTCTAGAAGGTCTTCTGCTTCTATGTTTATTTGAAGCCTCTTTGCTTCCGCCTTCTCTCTTTTCAGTTTGAAATTTCAGATGGTTTTACTGATGTCAGATGTTCGATCCCACCTCTCAGTTCTTCCAGCAGGTTAGGTAGTTCCGCCTAGTTCCCGAAATGCACTGTTTGTTGGGTCCATGACGTTTGATAAAGCTACCGTTTTCTCTACCTCCATGCTTTTTTCAATTCCCAGGTCCACTTTTACCAGTACCCGTGGGTTATAGGCTTATTGGGTTTTGGAATTGTTTCCATCCATAAAAATTCTATACGTATCTACAAAAACTACGTTCAGAGCAACTCGAGTGCAATTGGTCTTATGGTATCCAAAGACCGAATATGCTAAACATCAGCGTACGTTGTTACACTTTGGACTGTGTATATTACGCCGTTGTAATAAATTAACCTTTTAACTACATTAATAATAAAAAATAAGCCCTGTCCTCCTTCAGATTCATATTTGTATTTCCAAACGGGCGGATTTCCCTGTGTAAAGAACTTGCTTAGGCTATTACGAAAATAAATTTTGTGTCGTTTAATGCTGTATCTTTGTCAAGATTTGGGAAACTGGAAATATTTAAATATTCCACTTGTAAAACAATACGCGAAAGGAAAACAAAATGCAAATGAAACCAGACCTTACATCTTTTATTTCTTGGAATGATTTAAATTGCACAAAAATATTGTTCACGATACGTTGAACAGAACTTGGAACATTCATGACGTCACTCTGACCTATATATTTGATATTTGTGTTCTTCGCGCAGTTGGGAAGGGAATTTTAACTTAATTCCAGTTTAAAATTATCTCACTGCTAACTCAAGTTATATAGTGACCTGTTTGTAATGTACCATCTATGTAACCATTGTAAAAATAACTGATGCGAAGCATTATACAAACTTTCTTACGTCTTATTACTAATAAAATACGAACATGAAGTTAGATGATGAAACTGGAAATTCTGAAATATTTCACGAAATCGGTCTTGAGAATGTGCGTGAAATTTTTACGTTTAAAGGGTTACAAATAACAAAATTTGAAATGAAGGAAATTTTTCTATTGAAATATAGATTTTTAAAAAATACTTTTTCAGTTTACATTAAATCTTAATCTTTGGTATAAATCTTTATTAATATCAAAAATTTATTGAAATTAAATTATTTTTTTTAACTATACCGATTTTCACTTTTTGGAGTTGGACAAAATTTTTCTTTATGAAGAAAATTCTTTTACGTGGGAAATTTATTCGATATTATTATTATTATTTTATTTATTTATTGGCCTCATGGGACCACTTTAGTCTAAATTTCAGTACTTCCTAACATTGGGCTGTATTTTTTCTCTCCAATAATCCCTCATTCGATCAGATCTTTGCTTTCTGACGGCATCTGTGATCACTACCTTCTTGTGTCTCTTCGGTTTATCCACTTTAAATTTATTAGCCTTAAGAATGCGTGTTATTTTACATTTGTCTGTTGCATCATCCATTTTCAGTCCTATTTCACTGAGGTCCCTGAGGACTTGTGTGATGTATATTCCCTGTGTTTTCCTGTTGATGCTTCTCATTACCAGTTGTCTCACGATTCTGTCCTCCGGTATTCTTAATATGTGAAAGAAGTGGGAAATTCTTCGTTTTTTCATTACACTGAGAACTGGGTCGATATATTTGTATACTGTTTCATCGGTGGCTATTCTCCAGGTTCCGTCTTTCCGGTAGCTTTTGTTGAGACACGTTCTGATGATCCTTCTCTCTGTCTTAAGCAGCGGGTCCGTCTTGTTATTGTTTTTGATGTAGAAGAGAGTTTCACTGGCATATAATGTTTCTGGGAGTACCACTGATTTGTAGTGGCGTATTTTTGTTTTTAATTGACAGGCATTTTTTCTTGTACGTTGGCCAAGTTAGTAGCTGGGCTTTTTTAATTTTTGCTACCCTATTGAGTAGTGCGAGTTTTTCGTCCAGATTGTATGTTATGGTTTCTCCTAGATATTTGAAACATTCCACGAGCCTTGTGGTGTTTCCGTTAATGTTCACTTTATTTACGCATAACGGGTCCATGGCCATGATCTCTGTTTTTTCATATGATATTCTCAAGCCTTACTTCTGCGCAATGCTATCAAGGCTAATTATTTGTTCTCTTGCTTCCTGTAGATTAAAGGCAAGTAGGGCCAAATCATCTGCAAATCCTATGATGTTTGTTTTAATGGCCTTAGACCCAGTGCCTATTTTAGTTTTAACCGGGTTTTCCTGTTTCCATATATTGATAATGAAATCTAATGCTACGTTGAACAATAAGGGAGATAGTCCGACACCTTGTCTCATCCCGGTTTTAATCATTATTATTATTATTATTATTATTATTATTATTATTATTATTATTATTATTATTATTATTATTATTATTATTATTATTATTATTATTATTATTATTATTATTATTATTATTATTATTATTATTATTATTATTATTATTATTATTATTATTATTATTATTATTATTATTATTATTATTATTATTATTATTATTATTATTATTATTATTATTATTATTATTATTATTATTATTATTATTATTATTATTATTATTATTATTATTATTATTATTATTATTATTATTATTATTATTATTATTATTATTATTATTATTATTATTATTATTATTATTATTATTATTATTATTATTATTATTATTATTATATTATTATTATTATTATTATTATTATTATTATTATTATTATTATTATTATTATTATTATTATTATTATTATTATTATTATTATTATTATTATTATTATTATTATTATTATTATTATTATTATTATTATTATTATTATTATTATTATTATTATTATTATTATTATTATTATTATTATTATTATTATTATTATTATTATTATTATTATTATTATTATTATTATTATTTTAAAACAAAAATGTGGTTTTGAAACAAAAATTAATCGTGAAATAAATTTAAAAATCAAATATTTAAACTTCTTTTTATTTATTTTTTTAAAATTAAGTTCTTACTTCCTGCCAGTTAGATTAATGAGGATGGGGGATCAATATTAATGACAGTAACTAGTGACGAACCTACGACCTTGAAGCGCGCAAATTTGGTAACGCAAAAGACTTTTAAGCACCTTTAACACACATTTCGAAACACTTTAGAAAGTATAAAATGTATTTATACAAAAGAAAAATAATTAATTGTTTTTAAAAGTGTTTTTAAGAGTATAAGTTATGTTAAATGTGTTTGCTTATTACCAATGTGTTGTTAGGCCTACACTGATTGTATTTCAGCCAATCAGCTGTTTCTTCGTAACGCTTACGTTAATATTTGCTAGGCGTATTGGTGAATAAAATTACAGCTGCAAGAGCGATTGGTCTGCAATCTACATTTATAAAACAAGATCTTGTTTGGAATTAAACCAATATATTCTATTGTGAGAGTGTTCTATTGTTGAAAACAAATAGTAAAAATTGCTTCTGCAAGGTTTTGAAATATTTTCTACGTAACGTAATAAAAATAACAGAGCAAACTTCATAAAACTTATCTTAAATTTAAATAACAGTTCCATACAAAGCATGGTCCAAACATATTTACAAAGACCTTTTATTTGTCGTCTTTTATGTTATACTGTTATTGGAAATATTTTATTTCAAAAATCATTAAATTAAAATATTAAAGTAAATACATTGTATTTAAACTAGATATATAAAAAGAAATTTAGCTTAAACGTTGCAAAAACTTTCCAACATATGACTGTAAATAATAAAACATGTTTCTGTACATATAAAAATAATATTTCTAAAAAGTGGTAAGTCGGATTTAAAATACATTTTATAATTTTATAGAATTTATAATATATATATATATATATATATATATATATATATATATATGTGTGTGTGTGTGTGTGTGTGTGTTAAATTACCTTTAATAACGTAAATTATGAAATGAAACATTTTTATTTGATCCTAATTTAAGCATTTCTGACATTTTAGCCATTTAGCACTGTTAGAGTGGAGAACTTATGTACGCCTTGAAGACTACATTTGAGAGAATTATCAACATTTTTAGAACAGGTATTCAGAAAAACCGCATTTTATTTTATTTTTTATTTTTGTTTTTGACAAGAAAAAGCTTAAGTTTGAAAAATATTTTTAAAAAATCGGATATTAAAAAAAACTTTTGAACTCAAAACCATAAAACCGATTCATAAATTTTTTAAACTCAACCCGTTTTTTTATACTTTGACCTACGAAAGTACTTTTATCAGTAAATTTCCATTAGAAAATGAGCTAATGCAGCGGCCATCATGGTAAAACCCGGACACGAAATTTTGAAATATGCACCGATTCTGAACTGTGGAACAGTTTTTGAGTTATTGTTGAAGTTTTTTTTTATTATACATTTACACACACACACACACACACACACACACACACACACACACACACACACACACACACACACACACACACACACACACACACACACACACACACACACACACACACACACACACACACACACACACACACATACACACACACACACATACATACACATACACACACACATACACACACACACACACACACACACACACACACACACACACACACACACACACACACACACACACACACACACACACACACACACACACACACACACACACACACACACACACATACGCCCTCAACGGCAAAGAGGGCGGAGGAACCAAGAACACCAAAATCCGGGGTGCGTCTGTAGTGGCAACCTGGTCAGAGTCTGTTCATCCAGAGGATGCGGCTGTACGTAACGCTCCACGAACTAACAATCCCTGGTTCTAAAAATCCCAGTGGAAACACTGGACCTTCAAGATTACAAGCAACTATGAAAAGACAGGAACGCATACAGGAGAAAGATGCTCGGTTGGAAGGTCCCAGAGAATGAAATCCCAAAGAGAGCAGGGGTAAAATGGACGGAGGAGCGGAAGAGGATCTATGGGGACAGGATGAGGGAGGTGTGGAGGATTAGAAGGAGCAAGACATGAGTGTCGGAGTGCTTTGCGTGATCCAATAGTGTCTAAACGCAGATAATAATTACATATATATATATATATATATATATATATATATATATATATATATATATAGCTTCTTCGGTGGCCTAGTTTACAGCGTACTAGGCTTTCAACCCGAGGACCCGGGTTCGATTCCCGACGAGGGCTTGGCATTTTCATACGCTATAAATCATCCCATCTTCTTTATTAGCCCAAGGGTGCGCAATAGTGGGACGTTAAACACAATATATATATATATATATATATATATATATATATATATATATATAGAGAGAGAGAGAGAGAGAGAGAGAGAGAGAGAGAAAGACCTATTTATAAATTTCAAGACCCCTCAAAAAGTAGCCTAACAGTCAGGATTTGACTCATTTCACTGTTTCAGAACTGACTATGGTGGCTGCTCCAATAGCTCATGTTTCCAATGGATATTCGCTGTTAATATGTTTACAATTTTGAAACACGTCAACGGATTCTGATGAGCAACGACTTTGAGTGAGTTACACTATTAATGTTTGTGCCAAAATTACTTCATTTTTATCGAATTATATGTTTACGTGGTTTGATTTTATTACGTTTCGGAAATTCGTTTCAGCGAGACAGTTGCGTGACGCAATTTTTTCTTCAAACAAACAGCAGACTGGGCAAACAAAGAATGTATGAAAGCTTTGACATGCAAATGTTAACATATTACGTGACTCCATGCGACAACAAATAGCTTTGCACAATTTGTATACACAGCCGTCGTTAGGGTGTGATCTGTTTTACAAAATTTGTTTTAATAGAAAAAATGTGGTGTGCAGGGGCTACGTGCAATTACCATTATCAATTAAACTTTCATTCGGTCTCTTTTGGGAATTTTTATCATTTTGTAACTTTCTAAAATCGATACAAACGCTTTTCACAAAGTGAAATTACTTTTTATAAACTAAAAAATACACAAACATAAACTACATGACATCTGTTATGTTAGCCGCCTCGATGGCCTAGTTGATAGCCTACTGGGTTTTCACCCCGAGGATCCGGGTTCGATTCCCGGCCAGGGCTTGGCATTTTCATACGCTATAAATTATCCCATCGTCTGCATTAGCCCAATTGTGCATAAAAGTCGGACGTTAAACACAAAAAAAACGTTTGTTATGTTAGTATAATTACATAATATCTATTTTACAACACATGTATATAATTATAGTTGTTATTAATAAAACCAAAATTTATAAATAATAAAATTTCACTTAATTTATTCATTTTAGCATTTTAGACTTCTAATTCTACAGTCATTTTATTAAATATGTGTTCCTATCGCGCCTTTCACTATTCCAACTAAGTAGTTTATCTATGGTCAAGATAGTCATATTATATTATATAAATATATAATATATATTATATAATTATATATTACATATATTATATTATTACACACAAATATGTCACAATAAATTTATTACACAATGACTGACATTCTGATAGTTGACCAGGTGTTTCAACTATCAGCTGTTCATGAATTCTACACTGTTTCTTTCCGTTACTCTCAATTCAATTTCACTGCACCACAAAATTTTTCATACTGGCTCAAAGTAGTATTCACTTCAAAAACATTTTATGTATAACTTTGCTTACTTATAAAATTTATAAAAAAATGATTTCAAGTATTCATTATGTATTTATTAACGTGCAAAAAATTGTATTGTATTACTTTGTACCTTTTGTTATTAAGGGAAATTTTGTAGCACTTGAGAAACTTTAAAATAATTACTGTTAAATAAAGTTATTAGCGCCAAACCAACAAAAGTGATATTTTGAGGGATCGCGCGTGTGTGTGTGTGTGTGTGTGTGTGTGTGTGTGTGTGTGTGTGTTTTGGCACTTAGCTCACTTTAGCAATTTTAGTCCTATTTGGTTCAAATTTGGTAAAAAAAGATTTTGATAATAACTTGGACAAGTTTTTTCACTGGAAAAAGTTTGTTCAACATTTTCCAGTTTGCGATTATTTTCAAAACGTTTAAGTAATCGTATCTTTTTTGTCTTGAATATTTTTAAAAAATCTGATTTCACTATCACATTCAACTTTAACAACCGGATAAATTATCGAATTTAACTTTCAAAATCCGTTGAAATTAAGAAATTTTATTTTACGGGTCAGGGTTCATTTTCCAATGTAATTATTTTTAAAGTTTAAAATGCTTAAGTGCGCATGCGTTAATGTTGTTTATGGTGTGTGAAATCATAATTTCAAAAAAAAGAGCAGGATAAAAAATAATTTTGGAAATTCGCTTCCATTACGTCAGCGAGGCATTCTACGAGTACGAGGATAATGGAATTATTTTGAACATTTTCAATGCTTAGTCAATACACTGCTGTATGGGCAGTTTTAATACTGATTATGATTGTGAAATCATAGTTCCAAAAAAAGTAAGATAAACAAATTAGTTTTAAAAATTCCAGCGAGACAGCTGCGTGCCGCGATAATTTTTAAAAATCGGCTTGCTTTTCCGGGCTCTCGTGACGGCTTCGAACCGATTTTCCACAAAAGAAGGTAAGCAAGTTTGAGTATATTCTCTTGCAGCATTTGTCCTACTTATACATAAGTTTACTAACACGTAGAATAAACTGATTATAAATATTTT
This sequence comes from Callitettix versicolor, assembly GCA_022606455.1. Taxonomy (NCBI): domain Eukaryota; kingdom Metazoa; phylum Arthropoda; class Insecta; order Hemiptera; family Cercopidae; genus Callitettix; species Callitettix versicolor. The sequence continues at coordinate 63,279,527 of CM040188.1, read as the reverse complement.
ATTTGAAGGTAAATAAACGAACATTGAAGAGAATATGTAAATTTTATACGCTGCTTTTAAAGTTTGCGCAAATTTAATTTACAGTTTCCATAAACTCAATTATAAATGTTGCTTCAAGTAAAGTTAACTTAAAGTTTAAAGTATTTAAATTTTATGCAATACGTCAAAGTGCAATATTTAGAGAACATTGCTGTAATGGGTTATCCTCAAGTGCCGTTTTAGAATGCAAAATTATCAACAAAAGAGAGGAAAATATATTACTTAAGCGTGTATGAAGTAGGCTTAATAAAGTAGTTTTTTTAGTTATTTACTACATAATGTTATTTACTACTAATAAGTCCATTATAGTTATTTACTACATACTGTAAATAGTATTAATGTTAATGTCAAATAATGTAAATAGTCCATTATAGTTATTTACTACATAATGTAAATAGTATTAATGTTAATGTCAAATAATGTAAATAGTCCATTATAGTTATTTACCATATAATATAAATAGTATTAATGTTAATGTCAAATAATGTAAATAGTCCCTTATAGTTATTTACTATATAATGTAAATAGTATTAATGTTAATGTCAAATAATGTAAATAGTCCATTATAGTTATTTACTAGACCTAGATAATGTAAATAATCCATTATAGTTATTTACTACATAATGTAAATAGTATTAATGTTAATGTCAAATAATGTAAATAGTATTAATGTTAATGTCAAATAATGTAAATAGTCCCTTATAGTTATTTACTATATAATGTAAATAGTATTAATGTTAATGTCAAATAATGTAAATAGTTCATTATAGTTATTTACTACATATTGTAAATAGTATTAATGTTAATGTCAGATAATGTAAATAGTCCATTATAGTTATTTACTACATAATGTAAATAGTATTAATGTTAATGTCAAATAATGTAAATAGTCCATTATAGTTATTTACTACATAATGTAAATAGTATTAATGTTAATGTCAAATAATGTAAATAGTCCATTATAGATATTTACTACATAATGTAAATAGTATTAATGTTAATGTCAAATAATTTACATTATAGTTATTTACTACATAATGTAAATAGTATTAATGTTAGTGTCAAATAATGAAAATAGTATTAATGTTAATGTCAAATAATGTAAATAGTCCATTATAGTTATTTACTACATATTGTAAATAGTATTAATGTTAATGTCAAATAATGTAAATAGTCCATTATAGTTATTTACTACATAATGTAAATAGTATTAATGTTAATGTCAAATAATGTAAATAGTATTAATGTTAATGTCAAATAATGTAAATAGTCCCTTATAGTTATTTACTATATAATGTAAATAGTATTAATGTTAATGTCAAATAATGTAAATAGTTCATTATAGTTATTTACTACATATTGTAAATAGTATTAATGTTAATGTCAAATAATGTAAATAGTCCATTATAGTTATTTACTACATAATGTAAATAGTATTAATGTTAATGTCAATTTATGTAAATAGTCCATTATAGATATTTACTACATAATGTAAATAGTCCATTATAGTTATTTACTACATAATATAAATAGTATTAATGTTAATGTCAAATAATGTAAATAGTCCATTATAGTTATTTACTACATAATTTAAATAGTATTAATGTTAATGTCAAATAATGTAAATAGTCCGTTATAGTTATTTACTACATAATGTAAATAGTATTAATGTTAATGTCAAATAATGTAAATAGTCCATTATAGATATTTACTACATAATGTAAATAGTCCATTATAGTTATTTGCTACATAATGTAAATAGTATTAACGTTAATGTCAAATAATGTAAATAGTCCATTATAGATATTTACTACATAATGTAAATAGTATTAATGTTAATGTCAAATAATGTAAATAGTCCATTATAGTTATTTACTACAAATTGTAAATAGTATTAATGTTAATGTCAAATAATGTAAATATAGTTATTAATTATTAACTATTATTAGTTATTATTATTTATTAACTATTATGTAATATAGTTTTTAATGTCCATTATAGTTATTTACTATAAAGAAACTAGCTGTTTGATAGTAAAAATACTTGAAAAAAGCTATTGGTGCAAACATCATAGTAAGACCCGGGCCTTGATATGAGAGTTGATCACGAAATAAAGATCACCGCTAGTTTGAAGGATCGTTGAAAACTTATATGTTGTTTTCAAATTAATGTAGTCAACCTCTCGGTTATTGTACTGCTCACTGTACGGCTTATATGTACTGCATTTATAAAACAAAAATAAATAATAATAACAAATAAATATTAATAAACTGTTCTAATAAAACAGAATAATTTACAGTACTTAGAAGCATTACGCATCTGTTTAGTGAGCACATGCAAACAAACAAACGACAGACAAACAAATGAAATTATTACACTGTCATTAATTTATTGCCTCAATTATAAGTGACTGTCTACATAAATATAGGTAACGTAAGTTGATTATATATATATATATGTGTGTGTGTGTGTGTGTGTGTGTGTGTGTGTGTGTGTGTGTGTGTGTGTACATGTTAACGACAACACAAAAAGTAACCGGCGCTATTTCAAGGTTTTAAATCTGGATATTATCATGATAGCCGCTCAAAAGTACCTTATTTTTTAATGCAAATTCGCTGATAAGCAGAAATTTTTGTAAAAATACTGTAATATATATAAATATATATATATATATATATATATATATATATATATGTGTGTGTGTGTGTGTGTGTGTGTGTGTGTGTGTGTGTGTGTGTGTGTGTGTGTGTGTACCAAGCGAGGGGTGCAGACTAGCTGCACCTATTGAGAGGATTTAGACGTCCCTCGCGGTACCCGAGTCGAACACACACTTACACTTGCAACACTAAACTTAGGCCTACGACTCACACTTGACTATCACACTTAAATTTAGGGAGGCGATAATAGCCTTAATGTGCTTTTCGCCTTAAAATAACAATATATATATGCATATGTATATATATATATGTATATATATATATATATATATATATATATATATATATATATATATGTGTGTGTGTGTGTGTGTGTGTGTGTGTGAAAACGTTTTTCTTATTTGTTTAAATATATTTACTTTACACCATAATCAGCGTTAAACCTGCATAAAGTAACATTTCGATTTTTTAAAATCCGTGAAAAAATTAAGAATTTTTCGGCGGAGGTTAGGGTTTATTTCCGTATTTTCAATGTAATTCGAAAGTTTATATTCCTAACATACGCAGATTTTAGTGCTGATAAAGAAAAATACTTTTGAAAATTAGCTTCTATCATGTCTGTGATTATTGTTAACTAAAACGAAAATATGTTTTGCATTTCAAAGGTTTTTTTAATGTCCAGTAAGACGCCTAATATACTGGACTGCAGGGTTGAATGTAAAGGGTGCGAAGCCTGTTTGAGCTTTGTCCAGTTTAAGGGCGCCCATTGGAGCTGTTTGTCCCTAATGGGCAATTTGTTTGCAGTTGGTTTTGCCGCGTACACCCAGATCGATTTTCTTTAGCTTTGATTGTATGCTAGCTAACTAATGGACGTATTAGATTATTATTATATTTACATTGTATTATTAATACATTACATTAAATGTTTTTTTACAAAATGAAAACATTTTAATAAAGTCAATGTACTTAACGGTTGCACAAGTCTTTTGCTTTAATGTTATCCGGTGTGTTTAGTTTTTATAGATAACAAAATATAGTGTGACGCAAAAACATTATTCGAACTTTCTTACGTCTTGTTGTGTTCTTAAGATCAATGCTGAAGCATTCACACAAATATCTCAAAATATATTCATCAGATTATCGTAAACATTTTTTTCAAAAAATTTGTAAATGTACCAAACTTTAAACAAATATTTTTTTAATTTCAAAAACAAAAAGAAAGACATTAAATTTTATTTCCAATAAATTTATTATTTTTTGAATTTTTCTTACAATGTTTTGAGCTATGAATGTATTAGAGCAAATATAATTTAAAAGCAGTTGTCGAAGCAATTTTTTGTGCAAATAAGAATTTTTGTACTTAACGATACAAATATGTTATTTGAATCATTTTTCAATTTTTAAGGAATTTGCACTGGAAAATGAGCTGTTGGATCGGCCATCATATGGAAACCCAGACCCGTGACCTTGAAATAAGCGCAGATCCTCACTGTAGGTCACTTATTGATTATTCGTTAAAATTTGTACCAAGACACACACACACACACACACACACACACACACACACACACACACACACACACACACACACACACACACACACACACACACACACACACACACACACACATACATACATACATACACACACACACACACACACACACACACACACACACACACACACAAATGTGTGTATATATATTAGATTTTCGACATTGTCATCCGTTTTTGACGTTGAAGGGCGACCTGGCCGCGAATCATCTTCAACGTCTAGTCGGCCATCGTGACCGACAATAATATATTATATATATTATACTCTTCCAAATTGTATTGAAAATTCGTAAAAAGATCTTTGACCGCCGTCAAATATAATATCTTAATTTTAATTGATTTTGAAAATTCAAAGTGCTAATTTATGCAGTTTTTAAGGTTGATTAATATGATAAAATTAGATTTTCAAAGATATTTAAGAGAAATATGTAATGGATTTTTAAATATTTGAAATGCCGCCATTTTGAAATATTGTTGAATGAATTTTTCCAGTTAAATTTTGTTCACAGTTTAAATCAAAACGCAAACACACACACACACACACACACACACACACACACACACACACACACACACACACACACACACACACACACACACACACACACACACACACACATACATACATACATAACACAAATATGTATATATATATATATATATATATATAAAATTTTAATGCTGTTTATGGTGATAATATGTGATTATCTATATTTATTCTCTCTAAATGTGATCTAGAGGTTAAGATAGGCGCTCATTTCAAGATCCCGTTTTTAGGTCTTATAAAGATGACTGCTCAAAGTGCTGTTTTTCCAGTAGAAATTCACTAAACACTCATTACCGATTTCTGAAATAGTTAACCTATTTTTGTAATATTCATTCTAGCAAAAAGTAAATATATTTGCCGAACATACTGTTTTATATTGATCTAATGTAGCCTAACCATCGAGGGCCAGCTGGTAGCTGAAGAAAACAAGCTTAAGCCCAACGCAAATTGTGCGCGAAGAATTCAAAACGTAAATCAAAGTTATCTGGTACAAAGCACGACACTCCCAAGAGCACAGATTGCTTATTTTAATTCCGCGCGTAGCACAGATGTCTCTCTTATCTCTTGTTGTAGCCTACTTCTAAGACACGCGTTTACAGTTTTCCCGTTTTGCATATAAATACATTTTTTTAATGTAAACTACACAGTACTATTCTTATCTACTAGGTTTGAAGTTTTTAGCCGGGGATTTGTTTCCAGACATTAATACGCAAGGAAACAGAATCAGTATACAGGACGACAATGTAAGTATTAGACACAAGAATTTCAATATACTCTCAAGTTTTAACTCAATTTTCAATGAATTTGTGTATACTATTATTGTTCAGGATGAGTATAAATAATTGTAAATATATATTATTAATTGTAAAATGAAAACATTTATTGTGCTTTGAAAATACGGACAACTAAAGTGATTATTTAACTAAATTTCAACTTTAAAAATAAAAAGGTTTACCCAACAAAATTATTGATAGCCAGTAAATAATTTACCAGTATTCTTGAGCTTTAAAATTTTCTTGTTTCTAAATGAACTGTATACACTAAAATAAACTGGTAATTATAACTAAATATTTTAATTGGTATATTAATATCTGAATGGATTATAAATATAATATACGAGGTGTGGCTATTAAATAACGAGACTAACGTTGTAAAAAATTTTACTTTCATTTTATACAATAATTACTTATTATCACCTTCAATATTCACCCCTTCTTTATCCCTACAACGCTCCATGAGAATTTTCCATTGTTGGAAACAATGCTGGAAGTCATCTTCCGTCAACTCCTTCAGGACTATTGCCGCTTTCACTTTTACAGCTTCCATGAAATCAAATTTCGTCCCTTTTAATGCAGATTTCACCTTAGGGAGCTGATAGAAGTCACATGGTGCAAGGTTTGGTGAGTAAGGTGGATGTTCTAACACTGGGATGCTGTACTTAGCCAGGAACGTCTTGACAGATAACGCCGATTGTCTTGGTGGAAAACCCATGATTTGGCCTTCCACATTTCGGGTCGTTTTTTCCTTACTCTTTCACAGTTTATCAAGTACCTCAAGGTAGTAATATTGATTAATTGTTTGACCTTCAGGAACCCAGTGAAGGTATACAATCCTATGAATATCGAAAAAAAAACAACCATCATTGCTTTAAATTTTGACTTTCTGATTCTTGCTTTTTTGGCTCTCGGTGAAGTTTGGGTCTTCAAATTCATGGATTGGCGCTTTGTTTCCGGATCATACGTAAAAAACCACGATTCATCACATGTTATTATCCTTTCCAATAAATTTGGGTCATTTTCAATGGCATCCAAAGTGTCAGTACAAACATTTTTGCGAGCTGCTTGTTGTTCAAACGTGAGAATTTTTGGCACCATCTTGGCACACACTTTTCTCATGTTCAAATTGTCACGTAAAATTTGCCGTACACATTCTTTATCAATGCCTACAGTTTCACCAATTGCACGAATACTTAATCGACGGTCAGACCGAATAAAATTAGCAACTTTTTCGACATTGTCATCCGTTTTTGACGTTGAAGGGCGACCTGGCCGCGAATAATTTTCAACGTCTTGTCGGCCATCTTGAAAACGCTTAAACCATTCAAAAACACGTGCCCGCGATAAACATTCACTGTCATACACTTCTTTCAGTAAATTATAAGTTTCAGTAGCGGTTTTCCAAGTTTTGAAGTGAAATTTAACAACAATTTGTTGCTCTATTATTACACTGACCATTTTTTCCGGCAAAACAAAATAACAACACTAACGGAAATGAAGGTTATGACTAAACGGTGTTGGTTACACAATGAGACTAACTGCATTCTGAAGAGAAAGCTTCACACTAAGCAGCTGTCGGTCAATGGCGGTTGGCGCATGCGCACTGTTCCGCCGCAGCGTCAGTCTCGTTATTTAATAACCACACATCGTATATATATATATATATATATATATATATATATATACACAATTTAAGGCTATAAATATGTGAAATTGAAAATATAATGAGGCTGGAAGAAACTTAAAACTCTCTAATAAAGTTTTATATTGAATTAAAACTATGTATAACTCTACATGTCCATATATATATATATATATTTCGGTAAATTTTCAAATAATTAATGTAAATTTTATTGCTGTATATTTGAATATTTGCCATAATTGTATATATGTAAACAACAATGGCCGTTTTGAGAGTATGACTGAATTTTCTTTCCTTAGTGCCTAGATTGCGATAAAATAATAAAAGTCAAGAACCAACACTCAATGTTGGTTCCATGTTAGATCAAACAATACTGTAGTCGAGAGACTGGCTGACAGAAATGGAAATTTAGAAATTTAAGTCACGAGAGTTCATTGTTTGTTTCTTTTAACTTAATACTGATCTTATTGATGAGTTGAGATCACAACTGATGTTGAAGAACATTGATACTTCTATGTATACAATATACAAATATACAACATCAGCATTGTACAGTATACCCAAGTGTTAATGCTACAAATTTTTGTGACGACTGGGCATGTAGTGGCGACAATGTTCATTCATATTATTTATAACGAACCTATTTATGTACAATGTACAAGATTTGTTTAACTGTAAACGCTCTATACAGGTATCTGCTACAAGGTTCGGGTATGTACAATAATGACGATATAATTATAATTTTAACATACGTTAATGAACTTATTTATACACGAATAGGCCTACTTATATAATTTTATACAAGTAAGTATTGCTTGTAAAACAAAATGAAGTCATTAGCAGCCTTTGAACTACCGTCCTTTAATTTCATAACCAGAAATCAAAGCACAGAGCTAGAATGTTTATAAAAGTCTCACTGGTAGACTTAAAAATGCATAACCTAAAAGAGTTTTCGGTTCAAAAACCTTCCATTCTCTCGAATCCTTGTATTGTTTCTATATATACAAATGGTAGAAAACGTTCAAAGGGACTCTATTTATATGGAAGTTCCATCATTATAAGTAAACGTTTTTAAAACGAAATTAATATAGTGGTATTTACAATTCGAAGGAAATAATTTAAACATTTTTTTTGTGTGTTTAAAAAAAAACACACACACTCACAAAAAAAAAAAAAAAATATATATATATATATATATATATAAGTTTAACGTCCTACTATTGTGCACACTTGGGCTAATGCAGACGATGGGATGATTTATAGCGTATGAAAATGCCAAGCCCTGGCCGGGAATCGAACCCGGGTCCTCGGGGTGAAAGCCCAGTACGCTATCAACTATGCCACCGAGGCGGCTGTTTAAATGTTATCATTGAATATGCGAGTCCCGGCGTATTTTCTTCACTATGTAATATATCACATGTATCGTAAATACAGTTTTAGAACAGTTCAACAATAGATTTAAACAATTAAAGATTACAGAACTGATAAGATGCGTGACTGTGTTTGTTTCAAACAAAAGTATAAGATGTTACTGTGAGTTCACTAGTTTAGTCTTTGTATCAAGACTAGTGTGTTGTATAGAGGGTCGCAACGCTGTTTGAAAACAAAGAATCCCCATTAGGAGGTTGGAGTGGGGGGAGTCAAGTGGGAATTGGAGAATATAGAAGTCAGCTTCTTACCGTCTCTTGTGGCCGCAGTTCAGTTATAGTGTATCAGCTTAGGTTTGCGTTATTTGTACCTTTTAAGAACTGTTTTGATAATTACCGCAGTACAATTTTAATTGTGTTCTTTGATTTGATAAAAATTTAACATATACGTTATTGGCGAATTTCTATTAGAAAATGAGCCATTGCAGCGACCGTTATAGTAAAACCCAAAACCGAGACTTTGATGTGTGTGTGTGTGTGTGTGTGTGTGTATGTGTATGTGTGTGTGTTTTATATTTCAATATAGACAGGAAAAGATAGGCTGAAACCAAATATATATACAAACACATGGTCTGCTGGTTGTTACAATAACAAAATTTGATCACCGGTTTCAAAATGGCAGCCATTTCAAATCTTAAAACAGACATAATGTTTCTCATTTTTATTTTTAACCATTGTATTTCACCGTATTTCGTAAATATGATATAACTATCGTAACAAATATTAATATCTACAAAAACGGATGTTAATAAAATGAATTCGTCAGCGTTCAGGGTTGGTTTTTTTAATTTTCAGTCGTACTTTGTTAGTTCAAATTGCTCGATTAACGTTCGATATGATAGACGAATCAATTTTAATTATACTTTTAAAAAGCGAACTTTAACACAAACAAAACATATGTTTTAAGAAAAAAATGAAGATTATCGCCGAGTACAGTCGAGCTTGCACGTTATACATGTAGATCTCCTATTTTATATTAAAACTTTTGTTTTCTGTCGTAAATCCGGACTGTATCTCGGAATATTTACGGTAAGCAAACGAAAGCTATTCTCATATTTACTCTCCTTTTCGTTACTGTTTATTCAAATCAAGCGTAGGATTCTTATTTCAGATTGGAATTGCATTTTGCTGTCAAAACCGATTACGGAAATACCAAATATAAATGGTATTAAAAAGAATTCCATATTCTAGTTTTACTGTTAGGTTATGGAATGATCTCGCTACTCGGCTATCTCTCGGACGTAATGGAAGCGAATTTCCAACAATCGTTTATTTTATCTTACATTTGTTTTGAAATTTTGTTTTTGTTATCGTAATCACCATTCAAATCTGCATATATTAGTATTTCAAACTTTCAAATTCATTGAAAATAAGAAAACAAACCTTGACCGTTGCGGAGTTAATTTTTTGGTTTATCAATGGTATTTGAATTTTAAATGCTAATTTGTGTATATTAAAAACTACAGTAGTTCTGCGTGGTTAAATTAGGTTTTAAAAACGTGTAAGAAAAAAGAATTAGATTTTCTTATTTGGAAACTGTTGAACCGATTTTGCTGTCAAACGAAAATGTCTAAGAAATTATTATAATAGATTTTTGTTGCTAGTGAAACACTCTTCAAGTTGAAGATTAAATCAACAACTGATAAACTGCTGCAAGCAGATAGAAGGATCATCAGAACAAACATTAACAAGAAACACCAAGTGAATGGCCAATGGAGATTACTACCGAATGAAGTAGTACATCGAAAAAGTGAGTCAATAATAGACACGATGCGGAAAAGGAGAAATGGTTTTTTCTGCCATATAGCACGCCTTCCAGAAACCCGACTGGTGAAACGGCTATTTAGCTATTTCTGGATTAATTTGTTTTTGTGTGTTTAACGTCCGATTATTGTGCACACTTGGGGTAATGCAGACGATGGGATGATTTATAGCGTATGAAAATGCCAAGCCCTGGCCGGGAATCGAACCCGGGCCCTCGGGGTGAAAGCCTAGTACGCTACCAACTAGGCAACCGAAGCGGTATTTCTAGATTAAAACGCAGAATAATTGGTTCAAAGAGATCCAGAGTGATTTAGAAGTGTTAAATTTCACCGTGCTTAAAATTAAAGGTAGAGAAAATGATTCTAAGGAATAAATAACTGCAAATCAAACTAACAACATTTGAACGGAAGACCTACACCATAACCAAAGGGCAGCCAGGTCGGACAAGATGAAGAAATTTTGGGAACGGAAGAAGAGGCTGAAACGCTAGTCTCTCAATAACGATATTGGCATTGGAGGTGTATGAACTGATTAAAGTGCTCCAATGAGGGCGTAAACTATTAAAAAAATTTTTTTGCCAATTTAAAATTAATTAGGACCAATATTATATATATATATATATATATATATATATATATATATATATATATATATATATCATTTGAGTTTCGTTTCAGAGTTTAATTTATACGGTTTAAATGATACAGACAAAATCAATATCAAATGTAATTATTGCTTTCATCAAATAAGGCTTAGCTTTTATTTCAAACATCACATATCTTTATTGTATACTGAACATTGGACAAGTAATTTTCACTATGAAAAACTTTATTTATCTGGACTCAATATACGCATTGTATTTTATAATAACTCTTACTTCGCTCAATATAAAATGCAGAAAGTTTATTGGAAACAAGAATTGGACTTTTACAAAACAGTGATTAGCGCTCTTCTGTAGGATATTAAGTGAAAAGTAAACTCATTAACAGAGAAAATACTTTTTTAACGATATAACCGATATTTTTCCAATTTATGCAGAGGAAAATTATTGGCAGTAAGCTCATCAGAATTCAGTTTTGTGGATTTTCGGCAATCCGTAAAATTTTGGAAATGAAGAACCAACACTTAGATATGAAGAAAAGAAGAAACCTAAAGTTATTCTAACTTAGATAAAATCGGCAGAACTGTTAGATGCATTTACAAACCTCACGTCATTATTAGCAGGTTTCTTCGCAATCCTAAAGACAACATCAGATTGGAGAACCGCGGCGTTTATAGCGTTTTGTATGGTGATTGTTTAAAGAGTTACATAGGCGCATCTCGGTCAGGTTAGCGGAACTGAAAGCACTTCTGTTCTTTACCATCTTCAGAATTCAACCGGCGACACCATATATTCTGATACAGGCAGGCGTATAACTAGTTTGTAAAAGATCTGAACTGTTAGAGTCATCGTCTAAACATAGAAACAAAGTGAATTAAATAGGAGACACCTGTAATTTACCTGCTCGTTAGAGGATTTCCTTTAATATAGTGCAATCGTGCTAGAGTTATTGGCAATCTTATTGGACGTAATCAGACAGGATAATGTACGTTATTGGCGAGTCGATCTACGTCAGCTAAACCCAGCCCACTTTCTATTTTTGTTATAGAGAAATTAAAAAAAAAGATGGCAGGCGAAAGCGTTCTCCATTTTTAATTCAGACTTAAAGATATCAGATACTATTTTGAAGAAATGTCAGAAGAATATTTCTTCTCAAAGGCACTTAGGAGTCCACATTTTTCTACCCTGTAATATTATTATTATTATTTCTTCTCTTTATTTGTTTCACCCTACTTTGGGTTACACTAAATCAAACACTTTTTAATGTTCTGTGCCTTCCTCGTAGCCCAGTATTGCTTCATTCGTTGTGATCTTGCTTTTCTTTCTTCATCAGAGATTTGGATCGTTCGCTTGGATTTGACTTTGCCTGGGAACCGTTGCTTCTTGTCCTCGGTTATTCTTTTGGCTGTTCTATCCATGAGCACAGTGTCAGTGATTTGTAGTTCTGTTATGTCTTTCTCTATTTCTCTAAACCAAAGTGGTTTGGCTCTTTTATTGTGAAAGTAGTCAAATATTTTTTTGGTTAGTCTATCGGAGGATGTGCCCATAAACATCAATTCTACTTTTTCTGATCATTATTGTGTCTGATAGTGTTTCAGTTTTTTTATAAAGATTTTCATTTCTGATGTGGAGTAACTGGTTGTTACGGAATTTGGGGGCCTACGATTTTTCGTAATATCTTTATTTCTTTGATCTCCAGCCTTTCAAGTGGGCCCTGGGTTGTGAGAGATAATGTTTCAGCTGCATATAAGGCTTCTGGTTTAAATACCGTATGATAATGCCTTATCTTTGTATTCCAGGAGAGGGACTTCTTGTTGTATGTGTCCTTGGTAAGTTGGAAGGCTAATTCAACTTTATTTCTCCTAGATTCCATAGCTTTTTTCTCTAGGGCGTTCCAGCTGATCCATTCCCCAAGATATTTGAATTCTTTGACTATATCAATGTATTGTTCTCCCACTTGAATCTTTTTTGCTGATTTTTTATGTTTGTCAATATTTTAGTCTTTTCAAATGAAACTTTGAGACCCATTTTTAAAGCTTGATTCTGGAGTTCAAGAGTCTGTTCCTTAGCTTCTTCCAATGTCTCAGGTAGTAAGGCCATGTCATCAGCAAAAGCCAAACAATTTACCTTAATGCCTTTGTTTTTAGTTCCTAGTCTGATTCCACTATGCGTATTCACATTCCACTCTCTAACTACTTTTTCTAGAGCACAATTAAATATCAATGGAGAGAGTCCATCTCCTTGTCGGACTCCAGTTTTAATCTCGAAAGGGGTGGAAAGTTCTCCCATGAATTGATCTTTGGAGAATGTATTAGTTAATGTTTCCCTGATAAGATTTGTGGTTTTGTTATCAAGGTCTAGTTCCTTCAGAACCGAGAATAAGGATTCCCTATCTATAGAGTCGTGTGCTTTTTGAAAGTCAATAAAAAAGTCTTATATATTATTATTTCAATATATAAGAATTAACTTATAGCCTATATTGCAAATATGAAGTCGAAAAGTAAACCTGATTTCAATATAATATATTATAACGATTTGTGGTGCAAGCGACAAAGACCCCTGACTGTATGCTTATCTCTGATACATAGCCATGAAACAGCAACACTGCAATAAGCTTTACTGCTTTGCGTTAACTCTGATCCCTCGTCCTCATTAGTCTAACTTTCATAATGTATGTACGTTAAGCAACATATACTGAATTTGTTTTGACACCTGAAAACGTATTCTACATTTCATAAAAGGAGCTCATTTCAAGGTCCCGGGTTCGGTTTTAACTTGATAGCCATTCTAAGTGCTTCTAATTGAAATGGGAGCTAAAAACTCAAAATCAATCGTGAAATATATTCACTCCGCTGTACTTGCCGGAACTGAATACCCGCGTACTTCGCTAAAGTTTAGAGCACACTTCGGTAACTGCCATAAATTGTCGCTGAAATAGCCTACACACAGTAATATATAACATTGTGCCTTTATACATGTATGACAGTTTAATCAGATCATACATTCACGCATAACAGCTATAGTTACTTCTGAAACACGGTCATCTCAAACACCAATTATCTTGGTGAATCGTCACGCAGCTGTATCGCAGGCAATAACGTAACACATTTTATGAAACAATATTATGAAAATATTACTTCACTATCATAATAAACTTTGATATGGGTTTAAACTAGCATTTTTTTACTCTTAAATTACATTAAAAATGTAAAAATTAAACGAGATCCCTTTAGATAAATTTTTGAATTTTCTGTGTTATTTCAAAATTTAAATTTCAAATGAATTTCAAAGTTTAAGGTTACGATGGCGAACTCGCTTATCAAAAACTTGGAAGACAAAGAAAGGTTATGAAATTTTTCAATATTTAAAATTATTATAGTTTTGAAACGGTTAAAATGATTTTCCAAAAAAAACTAGTACTAAAATGAATTTGTGTGCCTAGTTTTTATCGTATCGGCATAATTTAGCACGACAAACTAACAAATTACATTGACAATACGAAAACGAACCAAGGATCTTTAAAATTCGAAATACCAATTTCTGTAAATTTTAAAGCTGATTGCCATGGTGATTAGTTTTAAAAAACGTGCAAGGAAAAACTATGATTTGTTTAAGAATTATTGAACTATTAGTTCGTCCTCATTAGTCTAACTTGCATAAAGTATTAAGCAACGTATACTGTTTTTGAAATTACAATTTTGAAACTATTGTTCTCATTTGTTAGGTAATGAACATGGCCAAGCTATAAACAAGTTTTTTTTCAAATTTTGTGCCAAGTTTAAGTAAACAAGCTAGGACACACACACACACACACACACACACACACACACACACACACACACACACACACACACACACACACACACACACACACACACACACACACACACACACACACACACACACACACACACACACACACACACACACACAAACACAAATATTATATATCTATATATCTATCTATATATATATATATATATATATATATATATATATATATATATATATATATATATATATATACGAGGTGTGTTCAGAAAGTAACGAACATTTTTAAACTTCGCGAGCTTGGAGAGTCCGATTGTCAAACATTTTTTTTATTATTTTGGTATACATGCCCTTGAAGTATGACAAAACTTTAAGCTGTTTTCATTGTTGACTTTGTGTGTGACAACCACTAAGATTAGACGGGTTTTTATGAGCTCGGCGATTTTCGTTTGTTAAAAGAAATTGATCAAAGAATTTGTATCAAATTTTTCGTAAAAAATGGAATAAAGTGTAACAAAGTGTGTGAAATGTTAATAAAAGCCTATGGCGAGTCTGATATGAGTAAAGCAAGAATTTACGAGTGGTATAAGTGTTTCCAAGAAGGCCGTCAAGACGTTGAAGATAACGAACGCCCTGGACGCCCCAGCACATCAACAACCGATGAAAACGTGGAAAAAGTGAAAGAAATGGTTATGAACCATCGCCGAATCACAATTAGAGAGGTTGCTGATGATGTTGGCATATCGATTGGATCATGTCATGACATTGTTTCCAATGTTTTGTGTATGAAACGCGTGGCAGCAAAATTCGTTCCAAAATTGTTGAATTTTTAACAAAAACAGCGGCGAATGGAAGTTGCTCAGGAGTCACTAAATGAAGTCAACGACGATGCAGAATTACTGAAACGTATTATAACAGGTGTCGAAACATTGGTTTACGGATATGCCGTCGAAACTAAGGCTCAGTCATCCCAGTGGAGGCATTCTGGCTCGCCAACACCGAAAAAGGCTCGACAAGTGCGGTCGAACGTGAAGGTTGTGCTCACTGAGTTCTTCGATATTAATGGCATAGTGCATCATGAATTCTTTGCCACCAGGTGAAACGATCAATAAAGAGTACTACCTACAAGTTCAAGATCGTTTGCATGAAGCAATCCGAAAAAAACACCCGGATCTGTGTAAAAACAATTCATGGGTTTTGCACCCCGATAATGCATCAGCTCACACTTCATTGCTTGTTCGTGAATTTTTGGCAAAAAACAGTACTACAACGATGCCCCAGCCTCCATATTCACTAGGTATGGCTCCGTGTGACTTTTTCCTATTTCCAAAAATAAAGATAACCTTAAAGGGCCGTCGTTATACAGCCGTAGATGACGTTAAAAGTGCATCGATGAAAGAACTAAAGGCTATCTCAAAGATCGAGTTTGAGAAGTGTTTCGAGGATTGGAAGAAGCGCTGGCACAAGTGCATAATCCCCAATGGGGACTATTTAGAAGGCGACAACATCAACGTAGAGGAATAAATAAATATTTTGTTCAAAAAATTAAAATTCTCGTTTGGCCTGGATGATTGCGTACTAGGCTTTCACCCCGAAGACCCGGGTTTGATCCCCGGCCAAGGCTTGGCATTTTCATACGCTATAAATCATTCCATCGTCTGCATTAGCCCAAGTATGCACATTAGTCGGATGTTAAATATATATATATATGCATATTAACTGCCACTCAAAAAGTGATATAGAGGACGTTTCAAGGTCATGGATTTGGGTGTATATATATATATATATATATATAATATGTGTGTGTGTGTGTGTGTGTGTGTGTGCGCGCGCTGTCGTTCAAAATTTTAGTACGATTTGATTGAAAACTGTCACAAGAAGAGAGTAAACAATGAAACAATCTTTGATATGTTCACCAGTAAACTTTGTTCAAAACAATTTTTTCCGGGTTAGCAATCTTGTGCGAGCTTCTATATTTAAAACTGTTACTTGATGGAATATTTAAGTTATTTTAACAAATTGTAACAGTCCAAGATGTTCCGAGAGTGTTGATCAACTCTCCTTCTTACTGAGTTTAAACCTAAATTTGCAAAAAGAACAACATTTTCGTGCAACTAATTAACCAAAATTAGTTTTTATTCAAAGTTTGAATCGAATAGTACTGAAATTGCAAACGAGAGTGTGCTGAAACACAGGCGAGCGCACGCGCACACATAAGTATAAAAAAAAGTTAACGACCCCTCAAAAATGTATCTAAATATTAAGATCAGTGCTCATTTCAAGGTTCCGGGTCAAGGCCTTAACACAATGGGTCTAGGCGAACTACATGGTTAATTTTCCAATGGAAACTCGTTAGCCATTATTAGAACGTTATGATCGATTGTTTTCATTGTTATTCATACAGTTGAAATGTAATGTATTTAGATTAAATTAGGTTAAGTGTAAGGTGATGCAATAGAGACACAGCTTGTAATACAAGAAGACACGTTGGCGGAATTGATTGCAAGGTAAAGTTTTGTTGGATGGCTGAAGGTTTCCGTTGTGAGATTGAAAGAGCAGATTTATAGGTTATGTTGTAAGGCCATACACACGATTCCTTTCAATTTGCTATAGGCAATCCGTTGCAAATTGAAAGAGAAATTGTTTTACCGAAACTTGCTTCAAGGTCACTGACGAAATAATATATTATCTGTACAAAACAATACACACAGCTGATTGTAGAAATTAACTTTTTAAATGTCGAATTTCATTTTAAAATACAAAAATAAACACTTATTAAAGTTAATTTTCAGCAAATTTTCCAATGGGAAATGAGCTATTTAATCAGCTATTTAACCAAAACAATAAAATGAGCATCGATCTTAATTTCTAAATCATTTCATCACGCGTTGTAAAATATATAACACGTATTCGCCATTTCTATCAGATTATATTCGCACTTGGCAAAAAAGTGAGTTTTATTACCTTGAACAAATTAGTTTTCCAAGCAAAATTCTTTCAACAATTTTGAAAAATAGAGGCAATTTCAAAACTTAAAAATGTAACTCTTTTTAAAATATCGATTCACTGTCATCACCAGCGTTAGACTCTGCGTAAATTGCCATTTCACATTTTCATATTCCACTGAAAGTATATTGAAGATGAGCGCATGCTCTTAGGAAACGATACCCCCCACACACTCACAAATATATATATATATATATATATATATATATATATATATATATATATATATATATATATATATACTCTGCGTAAATTAGCATTTCACATTTTCATATTCCACTGAAAGTATATTGAAGATGAGCGCATGCTCTTAGGAAACGATACCCCCCCACACACTCACAAATATATATATATATATATACTCTGCGTAAATTGGCATTTCACATTTTCATATTCCACTGAAAGTATATTGAAGATGAGCGCATGCTCTTAGGAAACGATACCCCCACACTCACAAATATATATATATATATATATATATATATATATATATATATATATATATCTGTGTAAATTGGCATTTCACATTTTCATATTCCACTGAAAGTATATTGAAGATGAGCGCATGCTCTTAGGAAACGATACCCCCCACACACTCACAAATATATATATATATATATATATGTATATATACTCTGCGTAAATTGGCATTTCACATTTTCATATTCCACTGAAAGTATATTGAAGATGAGCGCATGCTCTTAGAAACAATACCCCCACTCACACTCATATATATATATATATATATATATATATATATATATATATATATATATATATATATATATATATATATATATATATATATATATATATATATATATATATATATATATATATATATATATATATATATATATATATATATATATATATATATATATATATATATATATATATATATAAGTTTAACGTCCGACTATTGTGCACACTTGGGCTAATGCAGACGATGGGATGATTTATAGCGTATGAAAATGCCAAGCCCTGATCGGGAATCGAACCCGGGTCTTCGGGGTGAAAGCCCAGTACGCTATAACTAGGCCACCGAGGCGGCTATATATATATATACATAGTTTTTAAATATAAAGTGATATCAATGTTCTATTTTTTGTTAGTTCTTATAGAATAACCATAATGTGGTAAAATGAGTTTTAATGATAAAGAACCGTGCACATCTTATGACACTATATCAGGCTTTTACCGTAATATCTGTATTACTTATTTCCAATGTAAATCAGACCACATTACGTTCGGCAACGCGGAATTGTTTGTTCAGTTATCACTGAAGTCTGTTAATTTGCAAGTTATAGGAAGATAGCCCCGGGCACAATGCTACAACTCCCAATAACTGCGACCCATAAATTGCTTAAAGATAAAGAATCGGCTTCAAGTATCTTTGTCAATGGCTTTGGGGAGCGCCGAGCTTTACAAAGAAACGTGATTTATAACTTCGGTCCGATCCAATTTTATTAACTCGGCTGCTTCAATATCTTTGTTTAGAAATATATATTTCATGCATACGGTGTGTATACTTGTAACGTGATCCTTTTATATTTGTAATCAATGATCAGCATTTTTTTTTTATAAAACACTAAAAATGATAAATAGTGCAAAATGTTACGGAAACTTTTTCAAATTGAACCAAAATTATTTGCTTCTAAAGTTATTTTGAAGAAACCAGAATATCTAGGAAACTTGAGGAAATCGTTTTGTTAACTTTTTCTCAAGATTTTGTCACATATATTTAGAAACTCGTGTTCAATTTATAAATATTCAAAACTAAATCTGTTTTTCTCTATTTTGCTTTCATTCATTTGCCAATATTAATGTATGAGGTGTGTTCAGAAAGTAACGAGAATTTTAATTTTTTGAACAAAATATTTATTCTTCTACATTGATGTTGTCGCCTTCAAAATAGTCTCCATTGGAGATTATGCACTTGGACCAGCACTTCTTCCAATCCTCGAAACACTTATCAAACTCGATCTTTGAGATAGCCTTTAGTTCTTTCAGCAATGCGCTTTTAATGTCATCTACGGCTATAAAACGATGGCCCTTTAAGGTTCTCTTTATTTTTGGAAATACGAAAAAGTCACACATGTCTGGCAAATATGGAGGCTGGGGCATCGTTGCAGTATTTTTTTTGGTCAAAAATTAATGAACAAGCAATGAAGTGTGAGCTGGTGCATTATCGTGGTGCAAAACCCATTAATTGTTTTTACACAGATCCGGGCATTTTTTCGGGCTGCTTCACGCAAACGGCGTTGAACTTGTAGGTAGTACTCCTTATTGATCGTTTCACCTGGTGGCAGGAATTTATGATGCACTATGCCATCATTACGTTTCAGTAATTCTGCATCGTCGTTGACTTCATTTAGTGACTCCTGAGCAACTTCCATTCGCCGCTGTTTTTGTTCAAAATTCAACAATTTTGGAACGAATTTTGCTGCCACGCGTTTCGTACACAAAACATTGGAAACAATGTCATTACATGATCCACTCGATATGCCAACATCACCAGCTACCTCTCTAATTGTGATTCGGCGATTGTTCGTAACCATTTCTTTCACTTTTTCCACGTTTTCATCGTTTTTTGATGTGCTTGGGCGTCCAGAGCATTCGTCATCTTCAACGTCTTCACGGCCTTCTTAAAAACGCTCATACCACTCGTAAACTCTTGCTTTACTCATAGCAGACTCACCATAGGCCTTTGTTAACATTTCACACTTTGTTACACTTCATTCCATTTTTACGCAAAATTTTAAAGAAATTCTTTGACCCATTTCTTTTAAGAAACGAAAATCGCCGAGCTCATAAAAACACGTCTAACCTTAGTGGCTGTCACAGACAAAGTCAACAATGACATACTTCAAGGGCATATATACCAACATAATAAAAAAAATGTTTGACAATCGGGACTCTCCAAGCCCGCGAAATTAAAAAATTTTCGTTACTTTCTGAACACACCTCGTACATAGAACATAAATTGCATTAAGAGAGTGTAAATCAGTTTTCGAACTCAAATTTGAAAACTGCAATGTAAGCCTAAACGCCAAAACCATTGTTTGAATATTAAAACCTTACAGAAATAATCGTTTTAGACTTGTGGTGGAGGCAGATGATGGGTTTAGCGACACCACCGTACCTTAAAGAGGACCCTTGTTGAGGACGACCTCCCGGTATACATTAGCCTTTCCAATGCACCCAGGGCTCTGTATGGACGAACTTTATTTCCTTAGATACTTGTTGGTGTTTTCATAAATTAGAATTTAAAAGAGAATTAGCGCGATCTCACCGCACAAAAAAACGTTTGTGTGCAAACCTCTGCAATAAGGGTAAAGAAAAAGAAAAATTGAATGAGAATGAGTAGAGCATGTGGAAGCACATCAATAAGGAACTGGTAAGTCACCAATTGGAAGTGTGGAAGCTTTCCGCGTCGAATCTACTCTAAGTGCTAGACTTTATAATAAAATACCAGGACTGTAGAAGGCGCTGTAACTAAGCATCTCACGAATATAGAAGGAGTGCACAATCGGTCTAAAAAGGTCGCAGGCAATAGTAACCCTGCTAATTCACTAATTCATTCAACGTTTAAGACTGATTCACTGAAAAAAATACCTTCAGTAAGCAATTTGGAAAAACAAATGACACAACAGTTGAAAAATACCCAACCAAACGAAGCAAGACACATGTGAGGTGGCCTAACTGGATCTCATAATTAAATCTCATTTATACCAGTATAGTAATAAAATGGATATTTAAATGTTAGTTTACACTTTTTAAAACGTAATAAAATCAATTTCCAAATTTTAAATAATAAAAGCGTCACGACTGTCTTTTTTCGGAACTCTGATTTAACCAACAGAAACAGCATAAAAACTTGCACATATAAAATTATAAAAGTTCCGAACTCCATTGAAAATACTAAAAAGGAATCGGATTTTCGAAAATGTTTCGGACATATTTATGAATTATAAAGGTATGAAATTATGTGAATTTCTAAACTGTTCAACAAATGTTCCTGGTTAACGAACTAGTCGAAGCTATTATTAAATCGAATTTTGAGCCAAGTTTTAATCAAGCTAAACAAACAAACAAACACACACACACACACACACACACACACACACACAAACATATATATATATCAAGAACTTCGTGGATCACACAAGTCAGAATAGACCTACATGACGCAGAAATAGACTCAGCAGACATTGAAGACAGGAACGCATACAGGAGAAAGATGCTCCGGTGGAAAATCCCAGAGAATGAATTCCTTAAGAGAGTAGGGGTAAAATGGAAGGAGGAGCGGAGGAGGACCCATGGGGATAGGATGAGGGAGGTGTGGAGGATTAGAAGGAACAAGATAAGAGTCGGAGTGCTTTGCGTGAAATACGCAAATAATAATAATAATAATAATAATAATAATAATAATAATAATAATAATAATAATAATAATAATAATAATAATAATAATAATAATAATAATAATAATAATAATAATAATAATAATAAAATAATATATATAAAACTTTAACGAATCTTCAAAACATGATTTGAAAATCAGAATTGGCGCTCATTTCAAGGTCTCGAGTCTGGGTCTTACTATGACGGCAGCTCCAATAACACATTTTCCAATGGAAATTAGGTAATAAGTACATAAGAACTGAAACGCACAACCGTGGAAGCTGGTTTGTCCCATGAAAGTCCAAGAACTTGAATCTCCTTTAAATTTGTATTCCCTTGTAGACGGTTTGATTTGAAACTGTTTCTCTCTCTTTTCAAAGCTCACACTTCTGTAAGACGCGAGTTCAACATACACACGGATGGGATTTATTTATTTCCCAACAGACCTAAACAAATTTATACCTTCAGGACTTCTGCAATAGAAAAATTATACGGTCCAACTTACCACAATAAACTCGTACAAGAATATTTTTTTTTTAACTTCCGACTATTGTGCACACTTGGGCTAATGCAGATGATCGGATGATTTATAGCTTATAAAAATGCCAAGCCCCGGCCGGGAATCGAACCCGGGTCCTCGGGGTGAAAGCCCAGTACGCTATCAACTAGGCCACCAAGGCGGCTATGTACTGTAACGTTAAATTTCGTTACGACTAAAGGCCAGATAGCCGTCCGCATTCATAGGCTTCGCCAGGGTTCAAATGCAGGTAATGGTTTTGGCTCAGTTATAAATTGGGCTCATCGACAAAATCAGTATTTCATGATTTTGCTCACCCATGTTTAAATCATCATCGCCAAAAGGGGCTTTGAATTTGAATATTGATTAGCTGCGCAAATTTATGGGAGCAAGGATTTAGGTGCTCAATATTCTCGAGCATAAGGAAGTTTTAGGTGCTCAATATTCTCGAGCGTAAGGAAGTTTTTAGGTGCTCAATATTCTCGAGCGTAAGGAAGTTTTTAGGTGCTCAATATTCTCGAGCGTAAGGAAGTTTTTAGGTGCTCAATATTCTCGAGCGTAAGGAAGTTTTTAGGTGCTCAATATTCTCGAGCGTAAGGAAGTTTTTAGGTGCTCAATATTCTCGAGCGTAAGGAAGTTTTTAGGTGCTCAATATTCTCGAGCGTAAGGAAGTTTTTAGGTGCTCAATATTCTCGAGCGTAAGGAAGTTTTTAGGTGCTCAATATTCTCGAGCGTAAGGAAGTTTTAGGTGCTCAAGAGCGTTTTTTAGTGCTCAATATTCTCGAGCGTAAGGAAGTTTTTAGGTGCTTTTCTCGAGCGTAAGCTTTTTAGGTGCTCAATATTCTCGAGCGTAAGGAAGTTTTTAGGTGCTCAATATTCTCGAGCGTAAGGAAGTTTTTAGGTGCTCAATATTCTCGAGCGTAAGGAAGTTTTTAGGTGCTCAATATTCTCGAGCGTAAGGAAGTTTTTAGGTGCTCAATATTCTCGAGCGTAAGGAAGTTTTTAGGTGCTCAATATTCTCGAGCGTAAGGAAGTTGTAGGTTTCCAGGTGGTTGCTATTCTCGAGCTCTCGGAATCCTACATACTCAAGGATTCGGAATGCCCAATTTCTACGCTATTCTCGAGCTCTCGGAATCCTAACACGCCAAGGATTCGGAATGCCCAATTTCTAAGATTTATAACTGCTGCTATAAGTTAAGGCTCACCTCGATATACGCTACCTGTTTCCTGCCGGTATGCGTTTTTCTATACTGCACGGTCGGCGAAAGACTGCCCGTTATCGTGGGCGGTCGGCGGAAGACTCCCCAAGTTATCGAATGGTCGGCGGTCGACGAACGAGTGCCCCTTGGCAGCCACAGCGGCCTCCTTTTATACTGTTGAGCGCCGCGCATGCGCAGAAACCCGTTCTTAGTCAGTCGGGTCCCAGAGCTCGGATCGAGCGGTTCTTCCCCGCGTAGCTAATGGGAGCCCTTGCAAACTCACCTTTGCATTCGTTGCTTTCTTGCCTTAGGCTACAAGCGCGTCGTACCCTCTCAAACTGACCTTTGCACTGTACCTATCTACAACCGTCAACTGACCTTTGTACGGTTTGCTACCTGTTCTCAGGCTACGTAGGGCCAGCCGTGCGTTTTAGTAACAGGGTTAATTTTTAACCCGTTACATCCCCCTCTTACTTCCTCGTGGAAAAAAAGAAGAAAGAAAAAATTCATTTATTTCACTGAAACAAACTTCTTTCTGTAGTAAAATTAAAGTGGAGTTACTTACTACCACAAATAAAAATGAAGAATAAACTCAAAAAGAAAAGTACACCTTAAAACGTCTTTCCTTTGAACAAAGCTAGTTCAAAGTTCATTGAATATTGACTTTGGTTACTATTTACAAAGTTTAATTGACGTACAACCTAATCTATTTTACTACCTATTTACAAACGAAATTTATTGTCTCTACTTACTTTAAAGTCGATAATAATTAGGGTACTGCTTATCCCTGCTGGAATTTGTTTTATATTCCTTACATGCTCCTTGGCCTAGTTTTTTAATACTGACTCGCACCAACCGTCCGTCCGGTAAAACAATTTTCTTCCGTCTTGGTTGTAATTTTCGTTTGGCAGGTAGAAGATGTTCCAGGAACTCCGTCTTTACTCGTCGGCGTCCGGATGTTTCCTTGTGGTGGTTTTCTTGAAAAACCTGGTCCCTTTGGATCACTGGTACAAACAACTTCCTCTTATATGAAGGGTCTGTCTTCGCTTTTGTAGTTCTTGGCGGAATTTTATGACGAAATAATTGCCCATCCTGGATTAGGTAATTTGAAAATGCTTTCGGGTTTACATTTCCTCGATCACAGTGGCGATCATACCATGTTTTACGGGTTTTACTACAACGTGAAGGGATTCTATCATCTTTTCGTGAGCGTTCGGAGTTTTGAGCTTTGCGAGGTTCTATTGGCACATCTATGAGGCCTACTTCCGTCCCATTGTTCTTTTGGTAAGGCGATAATATATCTGCTGCTCTATTTAGGGCAGGGATTTTTCTATTTTCAAAAGTTATTTTCGTACCAGATCGGTTATCCTGCGCTTCATTTCTGGCACTATTTGAGCGAATCTTCACCTCCCTTATCCAGTCATTCCACTCCTTGGAGGTCGTAAATTTTGAATGTCGGGGTTCAGGTGCCTTCCTTATTCGAACTCGTGAATCATTTCCCGACCAACAGTTGCAGCTGGTGGTTCGAATTCCTTCTCGTTTGCAATAAAAACATTTCAATTTTCTGGGCTTCGCACAGTCCCTAAACATGTGGCCTTCGTGGTCACAATTCCAACAAACGATTGTTTTGCGGTCGGTTAAAGTGGTTTTTCGCGGAATCTTTTCGTGTTTCCTGAAGTCCGTAGAATTCGTTAATCGATTGGGCGAAGATAATCTATGCGCTCTATAATTCTCTCGGGGAAAGTTTCGTGTAAACCTGCTCGTCTGTAGATGACTCTGAGGCTCATCGATGGTTCTAGTGGGTGGTTTTCGTCCGATTTTCTCTGCAGGCTCTGTCGACCGAGTCGTTAAACTATTTATAACATTAATATGATTGCCTTTAGACCCCTTTCCTTGGGGATCGTACGCTGTTTCCTGTATTAGTGCTTCGGCCGGACTTGGAGGAGGCCTATAATTATTTCTCTCCCAGAGAAAAATTTCATACTCCTCGGCTAACCTATAAAGTTCGGAAAGTCCTTCAAAATCTCTGCGTCGAATGTACATTTTATAGGATGGCAACATATTAGAGTAAATACGTTCAACTTGGGCCTCTCGTGAGTACCCACCTCTCCTGCGCATTAACGTAGATAAGGCTACCACAAAATGGCGGAATGGTTCGTCTTTTCCTTGCGTACGATTCCTTATTTCATCTTCTAAGTTATGGTGATATCTTAGTGGCAAATATTGACGCTCAAAATCTTCAATAAAATCTCTAAATGATCCCCAGAACGCTCGGTTATTTCGATACCAGAGTAAAGCATTTCCTTTAAGTAATTCCGGCAATGCATATAGTAAACGCTTAGATTCTATGCCGTAAGCTTCTTGTAATTCTCTGATTCTTTCTAGGAAGGATATGGCATCCTCCTTACCATCGAACTTAATATTCCACTTTCTAACGAGATCACATATTTGGGCCGAATCCGATTCTGAGTTTTCCGTAAATTTTTCCGATCCGTGTGTAGATACAGTCTCCTTAGGGATCCTGTTTCTTTCGGGGAGACGCGAAGGCTTTACTTCAGAGTCTCTTTTAAGAGCGGCGATAGTCAACCGGACTAATTTAGCGTCTGCCTCTTCGGGTAATCCCAATAATTCTCGTACATCGATTTCTTCTTCTGTTTGTCGTTGACGGCCGTAAGTTTTATC
>CM040188.1:63232938-63237938 GCA_022606455.1 Callitettix versicolor | reverse complement strand
AAAGTTAAAGATATACAAAAAACATGATAAAATTTTCAATAATCGCCATTTTAAAACTATTGAACGAATATCGCCCGATAACTAACTCATAATCTAAGCTCATAATCCAAAATGAATAATTGTGTCAAGTGTATTATTCATATCGAAATGTTCGCATTGTGTTACGTTAATGATAAAATTTGTTTATAAATTCTTTATTTTAACGTTAATCACGAGGTTGCACTGCAAAAATTTAGCAAAACAAATCAATTGAGGACGTTTGAGTTCAATATTTGGAAGTAAGGACGAAAATTTGGCGGCCGAGTGGATTTCCATTTCGAATTCACTCCAAGTAAGGTCCGAATAAAAATCTTGTCCCAAATCTCCTGAATAGACTCGTCCTTTGGCCCTTTGTTTGAAAATAAAATCTCCTTGTAAAGTGGTTCTCAACAGAACTGCCTCGATGTGGCTGTCTTTCCCTCTGTTTATGGTGGCATCGACTTCTATTGTTATAAATTGCAAGGGCAATACACAAACTTACACTAAATTATTTCCCCAAGGAACTGTTAATCAATACAGAAGCGATACGCAAAAAGCTTTCAAAATAATTGGTTATTCAGGTTTAGCCAGTGATGGACCATTACTGAACACATTGTACATAATTTAAGAAATATTTAGGGAATTCTTTTTATACTCTTCTTCTTTTCTGCTAGGATTATTATCACCGTGTTCACTATAATGATCTGCCTTCCCTAGCTTTGTCAATTCTACTTTCGTTGACGCGTTTCGGAGAACCTCCATCTTCAAAAACTATATCTATACCTTCCTGAGTATAGGTTCTCCGAAACGCATCAACGAAAGTAGAATTGACGAAGCTGGGGAAGGCAGATTATTACACTGAACACAGTGAAATATTTAGGACTCTGTGGTCGAGGTGGTTAAGGCACCGATCAGTCTTATGCGTCTTTGAACTTACGCGCCTCAAGGTCATAGATTCGAGACTTTCAATTAGTTTCGTAAAAGTTAAAGTTACGTGGCATAAAGTGTGGTCGGTAAGCAAACAAAAATTAATAAAAATTCAACTAAAAAAATAGAATTTCATAAACGCTTAGAAGATATTATATTAAAATATAGGCTACGTTTCGGAAATGTATCAGAGTAAACTTAAACAAGATATTTACCGTAATATTTTACGTTAAACTAGTTTCGTTATCGCTTTATAGTCTGGAAAATTTGCCTTTGATTGTTATTTATGCAATCAAATGTTTAGAAAATGTTAATTTATAAAAAATATATACTTTTAGCACAGAAGAAGACTATATGTGTTGTAATTCGGCGACACATATTGCATTTCTGTGTTTTTAAAATATAATAATAAAATGTATTTCTGAAATAGAACCTTTAAAATGGAGATCAATAAAAATAAATAAACAATATGATTATTGTACCTGCATCAATTAATGGCGGTTTGCACAAATTTTTCTCAAGCTATTGAAGCACGAAAATTGTGTTCAAACGTTTGGAAAATTGGATGTGTATGAAATTTGAAAAATACTATTTTACTGAAACATCAAAACAATCTTTTTTTTCGAAAAAGTTATGTCGAACTGATATAAACTGGTTTACAAAGTAATTGACATTTGTCTACCTGTGAAGGAGTACGGTGAAAAAAGGATGTTTATACATTTAATGTCTTTTTTAAAAATTACCTGAATATCAAAATTAGTGCCAGTTTCAAGGTTCCGGGTGCTTACCATGATGTGTATTCCAATAGCCTTATTCTCATTTAGGTTTCACTATATATATATATATATATATATATATATATATATATATATATATATATATATATATATATATATATATATATATATATATATATATATATATATATATATATATATATATATATATATATACGAGGGATGATCAAATATAAACGAGACTGACTTTCTAAAAACTTTTCCGTTGGACATTGAACTCTAAAGGGTGGGGTTTCAGGTAGGCTGGGAGGTTTGGGACGGGCGTAGATGGGCAACATTTCCGTTCGGACCCTTCAGTATAAAACTATACAATGAGTGAGAGTGAAGTGCACGTTTCCGTGGAGCAGAGAATTATTATTAAGTTTTTGGCCAAGGAGGGGGTCAATCCGACTAAAATCTTTCGTAGATTGACGGCTCAATACGGGGACAGGACCCTGTCAAGAGCTCGCGTTTTTGCTTGGCACAAGGAATTCGCCGAAGGACGGGAAGCAGTAGAAAACCTCAGCCATGATCGTCGCCCGACCACTTCCGTCACGGACGAAAACATTGATGCTGTTCGGAAGCTCCTGGACGAAGACAGACGTATATCGCTGCGATTTATTGCAGATGAACTCCAGTTGAGCTATGGTAGCGTTCAAAAAATCGTTACATAAAACCTGGAACTCAGCAAAGTATCTGCAAGGTGGGTTCCACGAATTTTGACCGACGTTCACAAATGGAATCGTTTGGAGATTTGCCAGCGACTATTGACTCAATTTGAACGAGATGGTGAGGCATTATTAAACCGGATTGTCACCTGTGACGAAACATGGGTTCACCATTACACTCCCGAGTCGAAACAGGCAAGTATGGAGTGGCGGAAGAAGGGAGAGAGAGCGCCTCTGAAGGCCAAATCACGATCGTCGGCCGGGAAGGTAATGGCCACTGTATTTTTCGACAATCAAGGCGCCTTTCACGTCGATTTCCTCCATCAACAACGCACAATATTATTGCGATGTTTTAGAAGCCGCAAAACAGTCTTTTCGTAGGAAAAGGAAATCTAAACCGGCGAGAAACGTCATTCTTCTTCACGATAATGCCCGACCACATTCGGCGAACGTTACGAGGCTTAAACTCGATCAAATTGGCTGGGAACCAATGGAACATCCCCCATACAGTCCAGACTTATCACCCTGCGTCTATCACCTGTTTGGGCCACTCAAAGAGGCGCTTGGAGGCCAGCGTTTCGAAGACGATTCTGCGGTGGAGACCTTCGTGCTCCAATGGCTCAATGAACGCCCGAGAACTTTTACGAAGATGGAATTAAAAACTTCCAATCCGGTAGGAAAAATGTGTTACTCGTGCGGGATACTATGTAGAAAAATAAGTTGTATCAAGAATAATTTGTAAGTAAGCAATAAATTTTTTTAAAAATCAGTCTCGTTTAAATTTGATCAACGAGATATATATTGATCGTTTATAAGATATATATATATATATATATATATATATATATATATATATATATATATATATATATATATATATATATAAATATATATATAAAAGAAGACGTCATGATTGACTGACTGATTCATAATCAACGCAGAGCCAAGACTTTTTTAGCTAGTGACTTGAAATTTTCAGGGTACATTTATGTTATTATATAAACATGCAATAAGAAAGGATTTTGCAAAAATTTGATTTAAACGCCATTAAACTACTTACCCAGTCCAACTTTAATAATTAATGTATCGATACTATTGAAATTTTTATGGTACTTTCTTACAAAATGTCGATGTGAACTAAAAAAGGATTTTGCAAAAATTTGATTTTAACGCTATTAAACTACTTACCCAGTCCAACTTTAATAACCAACTTATAGTCGAGACTATAATAGCTAAAGATTTGAAATTTTCAGGGTTACCACCACATGTAGGCGTGCACTGAAAAACTATTTTACAGTATTCAAACCCTAAAGAGGTAAAAATGAGGTACAACAATTTTTATTGAAAAAAATATGTTTTTAGTCTGACCTTCTTAAAACGTAACATAGTCACTCTTAAATATAAGTAATGAAATATATTTTTCACCATTTCCCAAAACTCATCCCCTAAAGAGATTGAAAGGGGTAGAAAAGGTAAAAAAGGGGTATACAATTTTGCATTGAAAAAATATTTGTTTTGAATCGTGTCTTCTACAAACATGCTATGAAACACAAATAATCAAACATCTCTACATTTTTCGAATTCATTCCCTAAAAGAATAAAAATGTGAAAAAAGAATATAATTGGACAAAGTGTTTGCATTGAAGAAAAATATTTTTATCGGATTTTCTTAAAAGTAAACGAAATATTCTAAAACACAAATTATGATACACGTAATTCAGCATTCCCTCCCGAATTCATCCCCTAAAAGAACAAAAATATAAAAGAGGTATAAATGTTTGTATTGGAGAAAAATATTTTAATCAGATTTTCTTAAATTCGAATGGAACACGTTTGAAGACAATAAAACAACATATTTAGGTTATAATATTTTTTTCAAATTCACTTTAAAAAAATTATGAGTTTAGATGATCACGATATTAATAATTTTTTTTATCTTTCTAAAATATTACATTACCGAAACAGTTTATGTTTCGTGGGAGAAGCCGAAAAGGGTAATGCTAGTATATATATATATATATATATATATATATATATATATATATATATATATATATATATATTGACAGGTGTATTATACAAATTAAATTTTCGTTAAAAGTGTTGTATCAGTGGTACAGTTGTGTGGTTACAACTCAGACTGTATCCAGGGCATGCTTTGCTTGCTTGAAATCAGCACTCTAATTTAGAACTTAAATACTCCATTCGTTTAATATGTATAGAGTGGTGGAGTGGCGGAGGTTGTGGCTTATACAGAACTAACACAAGCCACATTAGTTCCAACAACCATATATTGTAGTTCCGGGATATACGGTATGTTAAACGTAACATGTAACACAAGTAGACAGCTGTTTGCAGGAGAACCGTGGTTAGTTGTAGTTCTAATATTCGCAACCAGGATCGCTAAGTTATTTTATCAGTTATTTAAACAAAAAACCTCTACATTTCTATAAATTAGGTATAAGTAGTTAAGTTTATAGCTTAGTTCGGTTTCTAGGGCAAATTGTACTTAGCCTATATCATAACGTAAATGTATTACACTTCACTAACAGAAGCCATTTTTATAAATGTCAGTTCAATAACAAATAAATGAAAAAAATAAATTACAGAT
>CM040188.1:63197938-63222938 GCA_022606455.1 Callitettix versicolor | reverse complement strand
TACATATTGATTTTGATAAAAAAGGTATTCAAACGTGTTAGCGAATGTAGAGAAGTTATGATTATTATTAAGTTCACTAATCAATTAAATAAAATATAACACTTTAAACATATTGGTAATTAGTAGGGTTAGGCCTACTATTGAAAGTTAGTTGAGTAACCAACATAGCATATTTCGTTACTGAAACAAGGTTATTTTACAAAAAGAGACAAAATTCACACAAACAAAATTTATTTAAATGGCAATTGTGAAAAGCCAAATCAAAAAAAGCACTATAGCACCAGATTAAAACTATAACTGTACTGTACACAGTGTACACGTAAGATGGTGCAACTACCCTTGGTGAGTGACAACAAAAGAAGTAAACCAGTAACGGACAAACTTTCACTTTTCCACAGTGCTGGCAATATTTAAAATAATAATACAAAATGTTCTGTTGTTGGCAATTCTGTGTAAGTCATCACGTGCGCTTGCACGTTGCAGTAAATTTTACAACATCGAAAAATACTATTATACTAACAAATAAGACACTATTTATAAACTTTTGGAATAATTATACCCTATTCAATTCACGAGATATTTATTTTAACAAAATATTTTTTATATTTTCTGCCAACTAAGACTTAATGTTGGGCCAACAGCAAAGGTTTTCATG
Source organism: Callitettix versicolor (assembly GCA_022606455.1). Classification (NCBI taxonomy): domain Eukaryota; kingdom Metazoa; phylum Arthropoda; class Insecta; order Hemiptera; family Cercopidae; genus Callitettix; species Callitettix versicolor. Next base: position 63,222,283 of record CM040188.1, on the reverse strand, counting down.
AATGTAACAGTTGGCCTAGCAAACAAACAGCTCGTTGGCCCATTGAAGGTAATTCGATGGCGTATTAACTAACCATTGTCCAACTTTGCCGACAAAATCCCAACATTGGGCCAACAATGTGTGCTACTGGGGTGGAGCAGCAATCATGGTGCGTTCCTGGCCCTGAATCTTGAAATGAGCGCCGATTATAACTGCTATATCACTATTTGATATGTTGTTAAAAATGTATCCATAATTTCACAAATGATTCCAAACACTTTAGTTCGTTCTCAAGATATAACTTTCCGAGCACCGAGCTGTCGTTTCACTATGAAGGACTTGTTGCAGACATCAGTTCTGTGAAACTAATAAATCACATTATTGTTGAGTGGCCATAGAGTTTAGATCCGCAAGGAAGGCGACCTAGATGTTCATCGAAATAAACTTCTAATCAAAAGTATTAAGCAACAAACTAGTGTTACTCAAATACTTTGAATACAAGATTACAACTGATTTTTGTAAATATTGCCTTTTTATCAAAATGCGTTAAAAACCATTGCATTTAGAAAAATGTAACAGAACAGACTGTCCTCCAGTGAAGTCGGAATAGAATATTTTTCCAATCTTCTAAGTGAACTCATCCCTTCTTTAAAATTAAATCTCCCGATAACCCCTCTCCTCCCAACAACTGTCACACTGAGAGTATCGTGTCTTTTGTCCGGTTATTTATGGCCACAGTCCGCATTGAACTTCGACTTAAATGTACTACTTTTTTGTCTGAGTTAGTTGCTAATAAAAACAATTCTAACTAATGGACAAACCACTGCTTCCATTCACTCTTGCACTTGAATTCAGAGCAGCCTGTACGACAATTTATATGGCCTAGTTGATAACGTACTGGGCTTTCACCCCGAGGAGCCGGGTTCGATTCCCGGCCAGGGCTGTGCATTTTCATACGCTATAAATCATCCCATCGTCTGTATTAGCTCAAGTGTGCACAATAGTCGGACGTTAAAAAAAAAAAAAAAAAAAAAAAAATATATATATATATATATATATATATATATATATATATATAACAACTTATAGTGAGCGTGTTTCTGCATCAGAGATAAACAAACTGTGCAAAATGTTACACAAACTTTCCACACATGATGTCATATTCGTGACATAATCTAACAACAAAAATTGTGGAATCGATATATATATATATATATATATATATATATATATATATATATATATTATTTGCGTATAGACCCTGTTGGATCACGCAAAGCACTCCGACTCATTTCTTGTTCCTTCTAATCCTCCACACCTCCCTCATCCTGTCCCCATGGATCCTCCTCCACTCGTCCGTCCATTTTACCCCCGCTATCTTTGGGATTTCATTCTCTGGCATTTTCCACCCGAGCATCTTTCTCCTGTATGCGTTCCTGTCTTCAATGTCTGATGAGTCTATTTCTGCGTTACGTAGGTCTATTCTCTTGTTGGCAACAGGACTAAGGATTCTGTTGGCAAGTCTCGCTGTTAGGAGTCTACTGATGTGTCCATAGAACCGAAGCCTCCTTCTTCTGATAACTGCTGCCAGGTTCGATATCTTCTCTGTGGTCTTCCGGGAGTGCAACCTGTATCCTTCTTCTATTAATCTTAGGCCAAGGATCTTCCTCAAGATGTTGCGTTCTTCCTTCAAAATGTCTTCCATGATACCTTTTGGTGGAGTGCCAGCGTCTCGCTTGCATATAATACCTCCGGTTTTATGACTGTTTTGTAGTGTCTGATTTTTGTGTGCGTCGACATACATTTCTTATTGTAGATATCACGCGTTATACCAAGAGCCCTCTTCATTCTCAGTAGCCAAACCCTCTGCGCAACCTTCTCGCCACCTGTGGGTTCAAGAATTTCTCCCAGATATTTGAAGTGCTTGACTCTGTTTATCTTACCATATTTTGTGTTTAGTTCTTGAATATTTAATTTTGAACAGAAGAATTAGTTTTTTTGAAACGAGATCTGTAGACCGACCCTCCTCTGCACACACACACACACACACACACACACACACACACACACACACACACACACACACACACACACACACACACACACACACACACACACACACACATATACACACATATATATATATATATATATATATATATATATATATATATATATATTATATATATATATATATATGTGTGTGTGTGTGTGTGTGTGTGTGTTCAAAAGGAGTGTTTCAGTACTTCCACGTTCACAATTTCGGTCAGATTTAATTCCAAATTGTTACGTTACCCCCTTTCAACAGTTTCAAAATGGGCAGTTATTTAAAACCATAAATAGGCATAATGAATATGTCCAATGTTTTTCAAAATATGATCTCATCATCGTAATCAGTGTTAACATCTGCCTAAATTATAGTCGTAAATTTTCAAATTTCACTGACAATACGATAGTACTTAAGACGTCGGTCGGGGTTCGTTGTTGTATTCAATATAATTTTTAACAGGAAATGCCTGTTACAGTGGTGAAATCATATTTCCAAAAGAGTTTGGGATGAAACAGTTATTGTTACTTTTTTGAAATTTTTTCCACCATGTCATCGAGGCATTTGTAAATTATTTCAAGGTTATAAATCAATGTATAAGAGTACTTTATTTCAAGTATACTTTTATTTTATTTCAACTTACTTGAAATTTGATATAACTACCAAAATGTTTCCCGGATAAAACCTGACCAACTATGTGTTTCTGCTTAGTTTGTATGACTTTAAATTCAGTTAGCTCACAAACTAGTGTTAAAAATTGTCAGTCTCATTTAATGTAATACAGGGTGGCGCAGGGAAGTATCCCTAATTTTAAAGGTAAATTAAAAAATAACCAAAAATGTTTGAACAAAACTTTATTGTGGCATCAAAAGGGTACAGATGGAAGGTAATTGTAATAATAATTTTACTTTGTTTTAAATAACACATCACGCAAGTGATGGCATGTCAATGCACTGCTGTAGCCTGGTTCTAAAGTTCCGCATAACTCTGCGAAGCATTTCTTGTGGAACGCGGCCAACTTCAAGGCGAATTGCATGCTTCAAGGCTTCTAGGGTCCTGGGTCGATGTTTAAACACTTCACTCTTGAGGTAGCCCCATAAAAAGTAATCACACGGAGTTAAATCCGGCGAGCGCGCGGGCCATGGAATGTCACCATACCGGGAGATCAATCGCCCGGGGAACATTTCCCTCAAAACAGCCATCGAATTTCTAGCAGTATGGGCTGTGGCACCATCCTGCTGAAACCACACTAGTCCCAAATTATTTTGTTGCAATTGTGGTTCAAGAAATTGTTGGAACATGTTTACATACCGTTCAGAATTGATGGTAACACAACGATTGTCCTCCTCGAAGAAATAAGGCCCAATTATGCCTTCACTGCTGATTGCACACCAAACCGTCACTTTGTCACTGTGTAGAGGCCTCTCGTGAACTACCCTAGGGTTTGCACCACTCCAATAACGCATATTCTGCTTATTTACAACTCCAGAAATGTGGAAGTGCGCCTCGTCACTGAACAAAACACGTGCATCATTTGGCAAGTCAGCAATGAAAGTTTCACATGCCTGTATTCGTTGTTGCCAGTCCCGTTGTGTGAGTTCTTGAACGATTACCATCTTGTATGGATGGAAGTGTAGTTCCTCGTGGAGAATACGACGCACAGTACGATTAGACAACGCCAGGCTGGATGCGTGCTTGCGAGCAGAACGCTTAGGAGACTGCAAGATCGATCTTCTGACACGGTCAATATTTTCTGGAGTTCGGACGGTCCTCTGAGCCCCAACTCTCTTTCGCACTACACTACCACATGCACGGAAGTTCTCCACCCACAACAAAATGGATTTGCGGTCAGGAACAGCATTGCGGGTAGGAATCCGATAACGAGTTCGCAGCGCACGCTGCACCGCAACAATAGACTTATTTTGAGAGAAATACGTTTCGACTGCAAAAGCGCGTTGCTCATTCGACCAAGCCATGTCTACAACTGACGGCGGTACTAACGGAAAATTCCGTGGCCACAGCGTCATTCGAGCTTACCCCCACTCCTCCAACACATCCTCACTACACACAACGCCATCTCAAAAGTAGGGATACTACCCTGCCCCACCCTGTATGATGATAACATGAACCCTATTATGGGGTTCGTATTTTCAATGACTCTTGAATATTTAAAATGTTGAATTATGCAAGATTTAATGCTGTTTATATTTTTTAAAGTGTAAATTAGAAAAAAATATATTTCATTTTTAAAATTTAGAAAGACTATCATTTCAAAACTGTTGAACAGATTTTGTTGGATCACGAACTTTTCAAAACTCTATTATTAAAGTTTATTTCTGAGCTCTTTCAAGTTCTATTAACATTACGAAAATGAACCTGACGGCGGTCTCGGTTTGTTTTCAATGTAATTTGAAGCTTGCAGTTGGTAACAATGCAGATTCGAATGCTCATTCTATTACATTAACAACTTTGTTGCACTGATAAACACGATCGTCCAGTCTGTTGGCATTTTCTAATTTCGATAATATTTGATAATTAAAATCAGATTTTCATTTTTATGGGCAGATTGATATTTATGTGCACATCCTCCGAATGGACAAAAATAGACTAACCAAAAAAATATTTGACTACTTTCGCAATAAAAGAGCCAAACCACTTTGGTTTTGAAAATCAGAAAGACATAACAGAACTACAAATCACTGACACTATGCACATGGACAGAACAGCCAAAACATATAACCAAGGACAAGAAGCAACGGTTCCAAGGCAAAGTCAAATCCAAGCGAACGATCCAAATCTCTGACGAAGAAAGAAAAGCAAGATCACAACGAATGAAGCAATCTACGAGGAAGGCACAGAACATTAAAAACTGATTGATTTAGTGTACCCCAAAGTTGGGTGAAACAAATAAAGAGAAAAAATCCGATTTTCAAAAACTTTTTTTTAATTGCGTTAGCGAAAATTCGAGCAAAACGTTTTCACTTTCAATTTATTATTAATTTGTTATTTTCGCTCTGAATGCGTTAACATTAGATTACTGATTTCGAGACGGCTTGTTTCGTGTTTTGAGTTACAAGACAGGGTTGGGTGAATACCACAACATCTCCCGTAAAATTTTAATACCTATAAAAACAATCCCGACTGCGATACAAAAGAAAATGTTATAACGCAAAACGGGGCAGCTCGAGGCGCAACGTGCAATCTCCCCCCAGAGGCGCTTCTGGATAAATTTGAGTTGTGTATGCACGACCCTAATTTAAAGACCCCCCTCCCTTATAACAGGGGAGAAACTTGGCTGTGTTACTTTATTCGTATAAACTTAGTTTACCTTCAATCCCATATTATGAGTCAAAATATAATGATGCCAGTGTCATAATACAACGTAATGATGATAATATCGTAAACATAATGATGCCAGTGTCATAATACAACGTAATGATGATAATATCGTAAACATAATGATGCCAGTACGCACTGTTTTGCTGCATTCACATTTTTTTAAATGTGAATTCCTTCCAAATCATTGCAGAACACTGTTGATAAAGCAGTACTTGTTCTTAAGGCAATACTTGTTGATAAAGCAATATTTGTTACCAAAGCAAAACTTGTTGATAAAGCAATACCTATTGATAAAACAAAACTTGTTGATAAAGCAATACTTTTGATAAATCAATACTTTATGATAAAGCAATACCGTTGATAAAGCAATATCTGTTGATAAAGCAATATTTGTTGATAAAGAAATACTTCTTGATAAAGCAATACCTATTGATAAAGAAAACCTGTTGATAAAGCAATACTTGTTGATAAAGCAATACTTGTTTATAAAGCAATATTTGTCACTAAGGCAATACTTGTTGATAAAACAATATTTCATGTTAAAGCAATACCTATTGATAAGACAAAACTTGTTGATAAAGCAATACTTGTTGATAAAACAATACTTGTTGATAAAGCAATACTTGATGATAAAGCAATACCTGTTGATAAAACAATACATGTTGATAAAGCAATTCCTGTTGATAAAGCAATACTTGTTGTTAAAACAATACCTGTTGATAAAGCAGTATTTGTTGATAAAGCAATATTGTTTGAAGCAATACTTAATTTTGACAGTTACTATTTTTTACCACCGCTCTCAAATTTGAATATTGGTACAGGATTTCAGACCATTTTATGCACTAAACAAAAGACTGTAAAAGAAAAAATTCCGATTGGAAAACGAGCTATTGAAGTACCATCCGTGATCATGAAATGTGCACCTATCTTGGCCTGAACACGTTTGAGAGTTTATGTTAACACTACTAGTTCAATTTTGTAAAAAATATTATTTTGTTAATAATTTTTACATCGGATTAAATTATTTTTATCCATCTTTCAATCAATCCTAGTGTTTAATTTTTACCATTTGTATAACTTTTAAAAGTAGGCATAACATATTTTTTTAAATATTATTAATATTCTGAAATATTTGTTCTAGTAATAATATGTTTAATTGTAAGAATTATTGTCGAATTTCCATCGGAACATGGGCTGTTGGAATGGTAATCATGGCAACACGTAGATGAGGGGTATGAACATTGATCCTAACCTATAGACCATATACGAGGTGTGTTCAAAAAGTAACGAGAATTTTAATTTTTTGAACAAAATATTTATTTATTCTTCTACATTGATGTTGTCGCCTTCACAATAGTCCCCATTGGAGATTATGCACTTGTCCCAGCGCTTCTTCCAATCCTCGAAACACTTCTCAAACTCGATCTTTGAGATAGCCTTTAGTTCTTTGAGCGATGCGCTTTTAATGTCATCTACGGCTGTAAAACGATGGCCCTTTAAGGTTCTCTTTATTTTTGGGAATAGGAAAAAGTCACACATGTGTGGCGAATATGGAGGCTGGGGCATCGTTGCAGTATTGTTTTTGGCCAAAATTAACGAACAAGCAATGAAGTGTGAGCTGGTGCATTATCGTGGTGCAAAACCCATGAATTGTTTTTCCACAGATCCGGGCGTTTTTATCAGATTGTTTCACGCAAACGGCGTTGAAATTGTTAGTACTCCTTATTGACAGTTTCACCTGGTGGCAGGAATTCATGATGCACTATGCCATTAATATCGAAGAACACAGTAAGATCATAATGTCCTTCACGTTCGACCGCACTTAACCGTCCGTTACATATTGCGGTCATTACAAATTTGTAAAATATATTTTTTTTGTTTTATAATGTTTTTTAAATGTTATTTCACTGTCGTAATCATCTTAAAAATTTGAATAAAATATAATTTCAAAATTGAGATTTAAAAAGTGTATTTGTCAACTAGGTTCATTTTCATGTTTACAATGTAATTTAATGCAGTTTAAATGATAATTATGTTGGTGGAATCATATTTTCAAATTATTTTAACACAAAAATAAATACATAATTTATAAATTCGCTTCTATTACGGTCAGCAAGACACGTACTTTTTCTTTGCACTGGTGAATGAAATGAAATGTTTTTTTCATTTTTTCCCATTTCGCATAATATTGTTGCAGACATTAAACCCATTGGGCTTACAGTTAGATCCTTCGAAACCTAAGATGCGTTTGACCTTTGACATTGCTCAATACATATATCAGACTGATGGATTCAGAGGGTCTTATCGAGGATATATGGCATCACTGTGTACATATGTTCCTAATAGCGCTCTCTGGTGGGCTTTTTATCATTTGTACCAAGGTAAGTCTTTAATGTAGTTATCCTTTATTATTTGTGTATATCCCCGCAAGGGGTACAGACTAGCTGCACCTTTTGAGAGGATTTAGATGTCCCTCGCGGCACCCGAGTAACACACATTTACACTTACAACACTAAACTTACGACTTTAACACTTTACACTCAAAACATACATTTAGGGAGGCTATAATAGCCTTAATGTGGTTTTTGCCTTAAAATAACAACAACAACAAATCTTTTTGGAATGTACAATTAAGTCACACGAGTTCGGACCAATTTTTCATGACTTCTGCAGCACGATTTCAAGGGTTGTTAAAATTGTATCTATATGTATAAAAGGCAATGTCCTGACTGACTGACTGATCAACGTACAGCCCAAACTATGAAACCTAGATACTTGAAATTTTGATGATACCTTCGTTTTAATATGTAAGCGCGTACTAAGAAAGGATTTTGCAAAATTTTGATTTTGACGTCATTAAACTACTTACCCAGTACAAATTTAATAAACAAAGTATAGCCGAGACTATAATAGCTAAAGATTTGAAATTTTTAGGGTTACCACCACATGTAGCGATTTTTCAGTATTCACCCCCTAAAGAGATGCAAATGACGTACAACAATTTTTATTGGAAAAATATGTTTCTCGTCTGACCTTCTTAAAACGTAACATAGTCACTCTTAAATATAAGTAATGAAATGTCTTTTTCACAATTTCCCAAAATTCATCCCGTAAAGAGATTGAAAGGTGGTAGAAAATGTAGAAAGGGGTTACAATTTTGCATTGAAAAAATATTTGTTTTGGATCGTATATTCTAGAAATATGCTATAAAACACAAATAATGAAACATATATTTCAACATTTTTCTGAATTCATCCCCTAAAAGAATAATAATGTACAAAAGAGTTATAGTTGGAAAAAAAAGAGTATTTTCATTGGAGAAAAATATTTTTATCGGTTTTTTTTAAAAGTAAACAAAATATTCTAAAACACAAATTATAATACAAATACGAGGGTTGATCAAATATAAACGAGACTGATTTTTTAAAAAAATTATTGCTTACTTACAAATTATTCTTGATACAACTTATTTTTCTACATAGTCTCCCGCACGAGTAACACATTTTTCCCACCGGATTGGAAGTTTTTTAATTCCATCTTCGTAAAAAGTTCTCGGGCGTTCATTGAGCCATTGGAGCACGAAGGTCTTCACCGCATAATCGTCTTCGAAACGCTGGCCTCCAAGCGCCTCTTTGAGTGGCCCAAATAGGTGATAGTCGCAGGGTGATAAGTCTGAACTGTATGGGGGATGTTCCATTGGTTCCCAGCCAATTTGATCGAGTTTAAGCCTCGTAGCGTTCGCCGAATGTGGTCGGGCATTATCGTGAAGAAGAATTACGTTTCTCGCCGGTTTAGATTTCCTTTTCCTATGAAAAGACTGTTTTGCGGCCTCTAAAACATCGCAATAATATTGTGCATTTATTGTGCGTCGTTGATGGAGGAAATCGACGTGAAATATTGTCGAAAAATACAGTGGCCATTACCTTCCCGGCCGACGATCTTGATTTGGCCTTCAGAGGCGCCCTCTCTCCCCTCTTCCGCCACTCCATACTTGCCTGTTTCGACTCGGGAGTGTAATGGTGAACCCATGTTTCGTCACAGGTGACAATCCGGTTTAATAATGCCTCACCATCTCGTTCAAATTGGGTCAATAGTCGCTGGCAAATCTCCAAACGATTCCGTTTGTGAACGTCGGTCAAAATTCGTGGAACCCACCTTGCAGATACTTTGCTGAGTTCCAGGTTTGATGTAACGATTTTTTGAACGCCAGCATAGCTCAACTGGAGTTCATCTGCAATAAATCGCAGCGATATACATCTGTCTTCGTCCAGGAGCTTCCGAACAACATCAATGTTTTCGTCCGTGACGGAAGTGGTCGTGCGACGATCATGGCTGAGGTTTTCTACTGCTTCCCGTCCTTCGGCGAATTCCTTGTGCCAAGCAAAAACGCGAGCTCTTGACAGGGTCCTGTCCCCGTATTGAGCCGTCAATCTACGAAAGATTTCAGTCGGATTGACCCCCTCCTTGGCCAAAAACTTAATAATAATTCTCTGCTCCACGGAAACGTGCACTTCACTCTCACTCATTGTATAGTTTTATACTGAAGGGTCCAAACGGAAATGTTGCCCGTCTACGCCCGTCCCAAATCTCCCAGGCTACCTGAAACCCCACCCTTTAGAGTTCAATGTCCAACGGAAAAGTTTTTAGAAAGTCAGTCTCGTTTATATTTGATCAACCCTCGTAATTCAGCATCCCCCACCGAATTCATCCCCTAAAAGGACAAAATTATAAAAGAGGTATAAATGTTTGTATTGGAGAAAAATATTTTTTATCAGATTTTCTTAAATTCGAATGGAAGACGTTTGAAGACAATAAAACAACATATTCAGGTTATAACATTTTTTCATATTCACTGTAAAATAATCACGAGTTTAGATGATCACGCTTTTATTAATATATTTTTTTATGTTTCTAAATTATTATATTACTGAAAAAGTTTAAGTTTCGTGAACGAAGCCGAGACGGGTAATGCTAGTAAATATATAAACTAAATGTTAGAACGTTTCCGTAAATTTCTTCTAAAACAGTTCCAATGAAAATTATTATGTACACCCTTGTATGTGTGTGTGTGTGTGTGTGTGTGTGTGTGTGTGTGTGTGTGTGTGTGTGTGTGTGTGTGTGTGTTGGTGTGTGTGTGTGTTTGTCTGAGTGTTTCACACTTAGCATATGTTACTGAAAATGTAAAAAAATATACCACGGTTTTAAAGGCCGCCATTTTGAAACGGATTTTGCTGGGTAATGAACAAGTACTTGATATTACCAAAATCAAATTTTATTCCAAATGATATTCGCTTTTGGAAATGTTCGTTAACTTGATGTTATACAATAATTTTGTTTTGGGAAATGCATTTCCACCGCATCAGCAAAACAGCTGCGTGCAATGACTTTTTTTGCATTTCATTTCATCACCGGATAAAATACAAATTGTGCAGTATTGATACAACTTGTTTTGCCAATTTCAAAGTATAATGCAGCTCTCTGTGGCTAATTTTTGTTACGAAAGGAATTAGCATAATAAATTGCACAACTTGAGTGAAGTTCAGCGGGGCAGGTCGGGCACTAATGCGTTAACGAAGCTGAGAGACTTTTGAACCTCACCGTCTCTTTATATTTCTGTGTATTTTGTATTATTTAAAAATATTTGTCTTTCTTGCTCGGTTACGTTAGTAAAATAGTTCATTTTTAAAATATTATTTTAGTTAAATTTTGAACGCGTAAATAAATTGAAAAGGATTGGTTTTATAGTTTACTAGCATTACCCGTCGCGGCTTCGCCCACGAAACGTAAACTGTTTCAGTAATGTATTAATTTAGAAACATAAAAAAATATATTAATAAAAGCGTGATCATCTAAACTCGTGATTATTTGACAGTCAATATGAAAAAATATTATAACCTGAATATGTTGTTTTATTGTCTTCAAACTTGTTCCATTAGAATTTAAGAAAATTTGATCAAGAATATTTTTGTCCAATACAAACATTTATACCTATTCTATATTTTTGTCCTTTTAGGGGATGAATTCGGGAAAAATACTGAATTGCGTGTATCATAATTTGTGTTTTAAAATATTTTGTTTATTATTAAGAAAATTTGATAAAAAATATTTTTCTCCAATGCAAACACTCTTTTTTCTCCCATGATAACTCTTTTTCCATTTTTATTCTTTTAGGGGATGAATTCAGAAAAATGTTGAAATATGTTTTTCATAGCATATTTCTAGAATATAATATAAAAAAAATATTTTTTCAATACAAAATTGTACCCCTTTTTTATATTTTATACCTTCTTTCAGTCAGTATTTTATACACTGTCACTCAAGTAATAGAAAAGAAGACAGCAGTGAACCAGGAGATCCACCTATTGTATGTGGACTTGCAAAAAGCTTACGATAGCGTCCCATATTGTAAATTGTGGGAATGCTTAACCAAAACCAATGTAAATATTAACTTAATAAAAGCAGCGAAAAGGCTATATGAAAATGCGATAGCCAAGATAAAAATAAAAGGACAAGTGTCACAAGGATTTAAAACGAATAAAGGTCTTAAGCAGGGATGTTGCCTCTCCCCAACATTGTTTAAAATTTACTTAGAACAGGCCCTGAAAGGATGGAAAAACAAATGTAAAAGTATGGGCATTCCTCTACAAGACGAAAACACTCTATACAAGCTATGTTTTGCGGACGACCAGATTGTCCTCTCACAAGATCATGAGGACCTCGGATATATGGCTCGCAAATTAATAGAGGAATACAGTAAGTGGGGACTTGAAGTGAATCTGGGGAAAACGGAGTGCATGTGCATTGGAGGACGGCAACACGACATAATTTTAGAAAATGGACGGAGGATACAGCATTCTCAAAATTATACGTACTTAGAACTTAAAATGTCACAAGATGGTACATTAGATGAAGGAATTAAAGAACGAATAGTATTTGGAAGGAGAGCTGAACGGGGTGTTGTGGATCAAAACATTTCAAAAGAGAATAAAAAAAGAATTTATGACACAATTGTAAAAACATTATAACATATGGTAGTGAGGTATGGCCAATTAAGAGCAGAACAGAAAGAATGCTGTTGGCTACTGAGATGGACTTTTGGAGAAGAGCGGCAGGAAGATCAAGAAAAGAGATAGTGAGAAATGAAAGTATACGGAGGATAATGGACGTGAGGCATGCAATTGTAGAAGATATAAGAACAAAACAACTGGTTTGGTACGGGCGTGTACAAAGAATGCTGGATGAGCGAATTCCCAAAAAAATCATGCAATGGCGAACACCTGGAAGAAGAAAACGAGGAAGGCCGAGACTGAGCTGGAGAGAGGGAGTCGAAAAGGAAATAAAAAAAAGGGATCTACCAGAAGACCTGTGGTGGGACCGCGATCGGTGGAGGTTGGAGATCGGAAGACGGCGTAGAACGTTGTAGACCGAATTATAGACAGATAGACCTTCTTTCAATCTCTTTAGGGAATGCGTTTTGAGGAAAAGGTGAAAAATATATTTTAATTACTTATACTTAAGAGTGACTATGTTACGTTTTAAGAAGGTCAGATGAAAAACATATTTTGTCCAATAAAAATTGTTGTACCTTATGTTTACCTCTTTAGGGGTTGCATACTGGAAAATCGTTTTTCAGTGCACCCCTTTTTCAGTGCATCTCGACAATGTTGTAAGAAGGTACCCTGAAAATTTCAAGTCTCTAGCTGTAATAGTGGCTGTACGTTGATTATTAAATTTGAACTGGGTTAGTAGTTTAATGGCGTCAAAATCATATTTTTGCAAAATCCTTAATTAGTGCACCTTGACATGTTGTAAGAATGTACCTTGAAAATTTCAAGTCTCTAGCTATAATAGTATTGGCTGTACGTTGTTTATTAAATTTGGACTGGGTCAGTAGTTTAATGGGGTTAAAACTACTGACCCCATTTTTTGCATTTTTTGCAAAATCCTTTCTTAGTACGCGCTTACATATTAAAACGAAGGTATCCTCAATATTTCAAGTCTCTAGGTTTTATAGTTTGGGCTGTACGTTGATCAGTCAGTCAGTCAGGACATTGCCTTTTATATATATATATATATATATATATATATATATATATATATATATATATATATAGATAGATAGATAGATAGATAGATAGATAGATAGATAGATAGATAGATAGATAGATAGATAGATAGATAGATAGATAGATAGATAGATAGATAGATAGATAGATAGATAGATAGATAGATAGATAGATAGATAGATAGATAGATAGATAGATAGATAGATAGATAAATAGATAGATAGCTATAGATAGATAGATAGATAGATAGATAGATAGATAGATAGATAGATAGATAGATAGATAGATAGATAGATAGATAGATAGATAGATAGATAGATAGATAGATAGATAGATAGATAGATAGATAGATAGATAGATAGATATATAGATAGATAGATAGATAGATAGATAGATAGATAGATAGATAGATAGATAGATAGATAGATAGATAGATAGATAGATAGATAGATAGATAGATAGATAGATAGATAGATAGATAGATAGATAGATAGATAGATAGATAGATCGATAGATCGATAGATAGATAGATAAATAGATAGATAGCTATAGATAGATAGATAGATAGATATAAAACAAGTCTGACAAAAATCTAACGATTTTCTGATACATAGTATAAGTGAACGTTTGCTATAAATACACTATTAGCAACAAAGCTGCTTTAATTACTTAAAAAATGTTTGCCGTTATACGTCTTGTAATTTTATTTAGTTTATGAATTTTTTCAAAGCAATATAGATTTAATATTAACGGTTTGTTAAAATTTAAATGAGACGTCTTGACTATTCTTAAAGTAGCTCTCTCTATTGGACATCATTCTAGAATATTCTTCCTAAATATACATTGTAATCAATTTAATGAACTAAGCGATTAATTGAAAATGTATTAAAAGTATATAGAATTTTGCCTTGATTAAATATGCATGAAAAATGTCAGGAATATCTATTGATTCTAAAAATTGATTCTACAATTTAATGAAAACATACGTTATGAGTGGATAAAAGGCAAACAACGATTTTCGAAAGCTAACAAACATTTTTATGGTTTTGGCAAGTTGGATACCAAACAAAATTCTATCGTTCTTTTCAAAACAGCCAATGAAATTTAAAAAAAACTTCTTTGCAAATCGTATTTCATCATTGCAACAGTGTTAATATCCGCATAAATTAGCACTTTAAATTTACAAATTTCGTTAAAAATACAATCATAAATCTCGTCCAACATTTTGGTTTTTTTTAAACTACTTTGAAAATTAAAATTCTAAATTATATAAATCGTAATGTTGGATACGATGGTTAAATCAGATTTTCACAGATGTATAAGGCAAAACAATATCAGTGTTTAACATTTAGAATAGCTATAGAGGCAAGCGCGCCACAACAATGCATCCAGTCGTCAAAACAAAAGGGAGTCGCACAATATCCGACCGAATGTTTGTTGTAATAAAGAACATTTTTATGTGTGCACTGCTTCGTTTTATGCACCACGTACGTACACATAACTGTAAAGTGCATTTCTTGAAAAGCGTTATTGAAAATTGTTTGAGGTAGGGCTTTACATCTTCCGCAGGTACACGTTTCAAATCCTAAAAAATCCATAATTTTTTATCACAGGCCCCTAATTGTTTTTTAATATACGAGGATGGTCTGAAAGACTCCGACCTTACAAAGATACAAGATATTTTTTCAGAATTTTTTTTTATTTTTCAACATAGTCTCCTTGTACCTCTACACACTTCTCCCAGCGATGCTCCCATCTCTGTAAACCGTCCAAATAGTACTCGGCGTTTTTCTCTACAAAATAATTGTTCACGAAGGTGATTTCCTCTTCATTTGACGAAAATCTCTGTCCTCCGAGCGCAATTTTTAGATGAGGGAACAAAAATAAGTCGCTTGGGGCTAGATCTGGTAAGGCAGATGGTCAAGCAGTTCAAACCGTAATTCGTGGATTTTCGCCATGGCAACCGCTGAGGTATGAGACGGTGCATTGTCTTGGTGAAACAGGATTTTCTTTTTCTGCAAATGTGGCCGTTCTTCCGCAAGTTCTGACTTCAGCTTGTCATGAAATGTTGCGTAGTATGCTCCTGTTATGGTTTTTCCTTTTTGAAGATAGTCGATTAAAATAAGTCCGTGAATATCCCAAAAAACAGTCGCCATTACTTTCCCAGCCGAAAAAACAGTTTTTGCTTTTTTTGGAGCCGGTTCCCCCTTTGCAGTCCACTGTTTGGACTGTATTTTTGTTTCGCGCGTATAATGGTGTATCCACGTTTCATCTACAGTAATTAATCGGCGCCAAAACTGGGATTTATTGCGCCTAAACTGCGCCAACAGAGCATTGGAAATGTTCATTCGAACACGTTTTTGTCTAAAGTGAGAAAACGCGGCACCCAACGCGCGGACAATTTTCTCATGTCTAAATGTTGATTTAATATGTGACAAACACGTTCTTTTGACATGTTCATAACGTCTGCTATCTCTCTCACTTTAATTCGGCGGTCATCTAGCACTATTTGGTGAACTTTGGCGATGTTTTCATCGGTAGTTGCAGTTTTTGGACGTCCCGGACGTTCATCGTCTCCCAAGCTCTTACGGCCACGTTTAAATTCAGCTGCCCAAAATTTCACTGTTGTAAATGATGGTGCAGAGTCCCCATACACAGAATCCAACTCATCTTTGATTTGCGTAGGCGTATTGCCTTTCAAAAACAAATATTAAATGACAGCTCGATACTCGATTTTGTCCATTTTCATAAAAATACTCACTCAAACGACTGTTACATAACAACTGCGCGTCCAAAATGGCTGAAACTTTTATGAGTAACTGTCAACAGATGAACAACGAAATTCGAGTGCTGCCACCGACGAGTGCTGCTATCTTCATGTTGAGGTCATAAACGTATCAGACCACCCTCGTACATACTGGTTTCAGTGTCATAACGGGCGTTAAAATTTGCGATGGCAATTATCGACAGCTACCAAAGGTGTTTACCTTCCGCCTTCCCCTAAAGGAGGTACTTAACCTCTTTTTAAAAAAAGGCTTATAAAAAAGAGCTAAAAAGAGATATTGTTAGCCTCTTATAAAAGCACGGAGTAACAAATGTATTCCTGCTATACTTAATATCTGACCCTGTGATTTATTAATTGTCATTGTAAATGCCAACTTCAATGGAAACTGCAATATTTTAATTTGGAAAGGCAGGTTGTTTGGAATTATAAGATTGTTTCAATTAAAATCATTGCAAGTATAAGCTTATAAACAATAATTTTATAATAAATAATAACAGGGGTTCAGATTTTTAAAACGGGAATACATCTATGTCCATTTCAGGTACCTAAACCATGTTTATTTTACATTTCATCTCAATCGGTCCAGTAGTTAATGTGTGATTGAATAACAAACAAAAACACACACATAAACTTTTGAATTTAAAATATTATATTAAGAAGTATAAAATATTATTAAAACGTCACTGTTGTAGCCTACAGTTAACACACATCACAAAACTGAATACTAAATAATTCAGTTGCACTGGGTAAGTAGTATAATGGCATTTAAATATTTATTATTCACACCTACCAATATATAATAACGTATAAAACGTCACTGTTACACAGTTAACACTTGTCATAAAACTAAATAATTAAGTTGGACTGGATAAGTAATATAATGGTGCGAACATACAAGTTTTCACTTCAAAAATACATTTTAAAACAAAAATATTTATAAGAGTGCGTGACGGCAAACTGAATTTTTTTCCCGTGCAAAACTTACATCCATACCCCGTCATAAGAAGAAATAACCTATATAAGTATATGCTATATAAGAGCGTGATGCGTAACGGCAAACTGAATTTTTATTCTGTGCAAAACATACATCCATACCCCGCCATAAGAAGTATTCACTTCAATTATAATTTTTTAAAACTTTGCTTCTTTAGGCGCGTTATAGCACTTCGTGCATTGGTTTCGTATCACGCTCGAGCTGTATACGCTGAATCACAGGTTAAAAAAAGTATATAAATAAAAAAAACGTATATTTATTAAAATTATTAGGATTATGACCTATTCTTCCCGTCAGTTTCCACTCACCTCATAAAGGCTACCGCGGTTTCGAAACTCTATCGTTTCATCTTCAGGCCGTTATAAAAAATGTAAAATCCTCCTTTCGAGGTCGTCACAAAGTCAAACAAAACATTAAAACATACATCACAAACACTAAGCACAATTACACGTTTGAAATATTCATCATGAAATTCGGCTTGGCCAAGCAACACACGCGACTCGTACGTTGTTACATATCGGACTGCTTATACGAGATGTGGCTATTAAATAACGAAACTGACGTTGTAAAACATTTTATTTTCATTTTATACATAATTACTTATTATCACCTTCAATATTCACCCCTTCTCTATCCCTACAACTCTCCATGCGAATTTTCCATTGTTGGAAACAGTGCTGGAAGTCATCTTCTGTCAACTCCTTCAGGACTCTTGCCGCTTTCACTTTATATCTTCCACGGACTCAAATCTCGTCCCTTTTAATACAGATTTCACCCTAGGGAACAGATAGAAGTCACATGGTGCAAGGTCTGGTGAGTAAGGTGAATGTTCTAACACTGGGATGCTGTACTTGGCCAGGAACCTCTTGACGGATAACGCGAAATGAGCTGGCGCATTGTCTTGGTGGAAAACCCTTGATTTGTCCTTCCACATTTCGGGTCATTTTTTCCTTACTCTTTCACGTAGTTTACCAAGTACCACAAGGTAGTAATATTAATTAACTGTTTGACCTTCAATAACCCAATGAAGGTCATCATTGCTTTAACACAGTCATCATTACTTTAAATTTTGACTTGCTGATTCTTGCTTTTTTGGCTCTCGGTGAAGTTGGGGTCTTCCAATGCATGGATTGGCGCTTTGTTTCTGGATCATGAGTAAAACCACGATTCATCACATGTTATTATCATTTCCAATAAATTTGGGTCATTTTCAATGGCATCCAAAGTGTCAGTACAAACATTTTTGCGAGCTGCTTGTTGTTCAAACGTGAGAATTTTTGGCACCATTTGGCACACAGTTTTCGCATGTTCAAATTGTCACGTAAAATTTGCCGTACACTTTCTTTATAAATGCCTACAGTTTCACCAATTGCAGGAATACTTAATCGACGGTCAGACTGAATTAAATTAGCAACTTTTTCGACATTGTCATCAGTTTTTGACATTGAAGGGCGACCTGGCCGCGAATCATTTTCAACGTCTTGTCGGCCATCTTGAAAACGCTTGAACCATTCAAAAACAAGTGCCCGGGATAAACATTCACTGCCATACACTTCTCTCAGTAAATTATAAGTTTCAGTACCGGTTTTTCTAAGTTTTAAGTGAAATTTTACAACAATTCGTTGCTCTATTATTACACTAACCATTTTTTTTCCGGCAAAACAAAATAACAACACTAATGGAAATGAAGGTTATGACTGAACGGTGTTGGTTACACAAACGAGACTAACTGCATTCTGAAGAGAAAGCTTCACACTAAACAGCTGTCGGTCAATGACGGTTGGTGCATGCACACTTGTTCCGCCACAGTATCAGTCTCGTTATTTAATAGCTACACCTCGTATTTATTGATTGATGTAGAAATAATAACATTATTAGAGAACGATCTTGCATATGATAATTTAACTTTAATAATCTTTTTTGTTGGTTGAGTTCCCGTAAATATTCAAACTAGGCTAATTTTATTGATTTTATTTTACAAATTATCAAATTTTAATGTTTCATACTACAGTTAATTTGATAGTCAAATATAAGAAGCAAATGCACAAAATGTTTATTGCAAAGTTCATGTTTGTAAGCTGGATTTACTGTAACAAGAAATTAACATGAATACTGAGGTATCATCCAATCACATTATCATAAGTAATCATTCGTTATCTTAATCACATTATCACAATGGATTCTAACGGCAAGAACAACTATTACTGATTGATGGAGGGTTTATAATTGTCTTTCTGATCGCGGCTTTACCCATCTCACGGTTAGGCCTACCAGTCGGTTACTTTTATTAATTAGGGGATTTGTGCACACATGAATACGACCGAAACATGATGGCGTTAATCCGAAGATTTGGCGTTAGAAAAAACCACTTCGTGAGATATTGAGCCGAATTTCATCTTCAATTCAAACATTAGCAAAGAATTCACCATTTTTTTTAAGAAGCAGCTGCTTTATATCCGCTTTAACAGTCATAAGTTTAGTAACTTCTACGCAATACTATTTTCATACAAAGCCGCGTTAATGAGATTCTTAAAGCAATTTTTTAAAAAAAGAGTCTATTGTTTTTATTATTAATTGCACTCATTTAATTAATCGCGATTAAATATGACAGCTATTTTCGCGCAGCAGTAATTTTTAGGTTATGCGGGTCACTTTCATTTTCGATTTTTTTCTAACTTCCCGTATTTCTGCATTTTTATATTTTGTATTAATACCAACGGGAATGTAATAAAGCTGAACAAAAATTACACAAATTGCTGAACAGAGGGAGATTTTTACACAGTTTTCTGCTTTTTGTGCAGCTTGAAAAGCACCCTAATTCACATACTTCACTTAATGTCATTCACGTTTAAAAAATAATAATGATAATTTCTGTTACCGAACTAAAAATATAAATCATGTATCACCTTTTTCTCGATTCCTCGTTTTTTTATTAGTTAGTTGATGTCTTCAGCCATAACTCTTTTATTAATTGTAAAATTTTCATTGGTAATGTAATTTTTTCGTTTTAATTTACTTTGTAATTTCGTTCTTTTTTATTAATCTTTCTTCTTCATTTAATATATATATATATATATATATAATATTGTAAGGTAAATAGAATGTAAGGGGTAGGGGCCAGGCGCATGTCCTCCCCACTTGCCGCTATGGCGCGTCATCGGGTCAAACTCAGACGTAGTGTTTAGTAGAAAACAGTTTATAATATTAGTTTTAGTAACTGTATTATAGTAATTACAATAATAATTCTTTTTTTATAACATTATTAACGCTATTAATTACTTTACTTACTGAATTCGCTCATTGTCAAAACAGGAACTTTTTATTTTATACAATATTACATAATATTAAAGTAAATTATAGGTCCATAGCTTGAAAAATTCAAGAGTTATTTTTTATTTGAAAGTTACATTACACTATGAATTACATTAAAGCACATTACGCTAAGAATTACGTATCTCAGGATGTTCCTTCCCAATTATTTGGTTGACTGTGAAAACATACATCTGGAATAAAATATTAACACTAAATTAAATTACAAAGGACCAACTTATGTACGGGCTTTTATGCCTCCTTTAGGTCCTATTTTGTATATATTTTTATATATAATAGGAATTTGGTAGTAAATAAATAAATAGCATATAGACGTATTAGACAAACAGTAAAATAAACATACGTATTTATTTTATACGTATGTTTATAAAATATGGTACAGACGTAACAGGATATGGTAAATTCACCTACTAAAGAATAATTATTATTTAGTTTGTCTGTCAGATTTTTCATCACACATTTTTCTTTGTTTAGCCCATTCTCACCGTAATATTTCAAAAAATCCCTTTCTATTATTACCGCGATGTTCAACCATGCTTCAGTAGGATACATAAGGTAGTCTTTTGACAAAGTTGACAGCCAATCCCTTTGATTATTATGACACTCGTTTGTTGGATGACCGTATACAAAAGTTGAGACGATTTTTTTTTCTTGAATCTATACGCTATATTGCCAGCCATCATCAGTAGATCAGAGTTCTCCTGTAGATCACACTTCACAACATCTTCACTAGCTTGCAAATCATTTAAGCTCCTCCTCTTCGTCGGATTATCAGAGAAAATATTCTTAAACTTAGTAACATTGCTTTGTAGAACCACATTTTTATTTTTAACCGAGGCCAGTTCTTGTAATGCAAGTTGAATTTGTTCCTTCAAAAGTAAATTTTCATTTCTAAAACATTTCATTTCTTCTACAGAGGCATTATTTACAACGATATTTGTATTAAAATTACTGACTACGGAAGGGTGGGTTTCATTTACAGAATTACACGTTACAATTGCACCAACGTCATTTCAGTTTAGAGATGATTTTTCTTGTAGATTTCCATCGGACTCTTCAATAAGTTTTTTTAATGTTTATTGGTTTTCAAATTTTTTAATCCTTGTCGCTCGTTCAGAATCAAAACTTTTATTTTCAACGGTGGGAATGTTAAAACGTGGAATGGCACCGGATTTCACAGGTGTTGTATTTAATAATTAGGATTTAAAATCCCTTTCGAAATCATCATCATTAAAATGAAGTGAACAGATTTTAAAATCGTCAAAATTAAAATGATCTGCACGTTTATACGCATGAACCCACGCTTTTCTCAGGCCTTCATCTTTTGGAATTCTAAGAAATGTAATTCCTTTCCCTTCACAATTCTTATCATTACTATAGCAATTGGCAATAGCGCAACCAGGCATTGTTATGCATACACAATACTACACAATACCTACACAATACTAAACAAAATGCATTATTATTTTTTAGGATTCAAAACATACTTAAATCTTTTCTTATATTTATTAAACGTCAAACACAAAACACAATTATCGTGCAGTATTGTTGTTGACACCTTTTATTTAAAACACAACACCTACCGATTAAGTAAACACATCGAATCTCCAACTACATTTATAGAACATCGAATTGTTTAGTGGGAAACTACATACAGTAGCAGTGAATAGTTTGATCCAGTGACGTCACGCGCGCGGTAATCTACTGCGCAGACCCACCGTGGCTCCTACCGTGTATTCTATTTACCGTGATTATATATTATATACATCGGTGGCATAGTTGATAGCGTACTAGGCTTTCACCCCGAGGATCCGGGTTCGATTCCCGGACAGGGCTTGGCATTTTCATACGCTATAAACCATCCCATCGTCTGCATTAGCCAAAGTGTGCACAATAGTCGGACGTTAAACACAAAAAAAACCAACGCATATAATCTACACATAATCGCACATAATTATATATGCAATATGACATTGGCACGCATCGCGCCAAATCCAATATCTCAACTAGCCCAAAAACATGACACATGTTACAAAAATCTAGAAAACAGTGTCTGAAACTTTTAACATTATCAAAAAATATCGACTACCTTAAAATAATACCCGGTAGTTCAGAAACGATGTCTAAAAGAACTGAAGATAAAAAGGTTGGCGAAACGTTTAAAACTCACGTCATATATCAGTCACGACTTATGAATTTAATGTTTATAAAAGTTTTTTATTTACAAAGTTGAGCAGTTTTGGGACGCACGTTTCTCATATCACAGAGGCACCGCTCAGATAAAGTTAATTAGAACCAGAGCCATTCCGAAGTTAGGTAAAGTTTTTACGTGACCAAAGTTTTGGCGTCGCTCTGTTCACAAAAAGGTTACAATATAAGTTGTTTTAGTAAAGTGTTACTTTACAGCTGTGCGTTTTTTGTTTCCAAGTCAATATTTCTGTGTTAGCTCAAGCTGTTTGTATTTCCTCTAAAGTCCATTCCAGAGTTAAAATAAATCGATTGCTATCTTAACAAATCGATTGCAGTGGTCTTTGAACCTGTATACTAATATCAAAATACTATGTTCAGTATAATGATCTGCCTTCCCTAGCTTCGTGTAAAAAGATACACACACGGATAATAAAATTAACGCAAAGTCAAACCACCCATCGGAACATAAACTAGCGGCATTTAGACACATGTTCAATAGATTATTAAATGTACCACTAAAAAGGAAATAATATAAAGAAGAATTGAATCCAATTTTCCAAATAGCAGTGAACAACGATTATGATTTAAAAATTATAAGAAATCTGTTACGAAGAATTAAAAGAAAGAGAGGAAGAAAACAGCGATAAAAGAGAGGATAAAAAACGAAAATGGGCTAAATTAACATATACGGGGAAAGAGGCATATAAATTTAAGAATTTTTTTAAAAAATATGATATAGATATAATATGGCTACAAATAATACGATAAGGAACAAACTGACAAAGAATATAGAAGAAAAGGACAAATACAGTAAGAATGGGGTATACAGAATACAGTGTGGATGCGAGGCAGTCTACATAGGACAAACGGGACGAAAATTTAGAACTAAGTTTAAAGAACATGTTAGATCATTCAAATACGGAAAAAATTATTCAAATTATGCGTCACATTTAATAAAAGAGGGACACATACCTCGAGAAATAGAAAACTCAATGAAGGTACTACATATGGCAGAAAAATTTGGACTTATGAACATTTTAGAGAACTTGGAAATTTTAAAATCTAAATTTAAGGGAGAAAACATAATAAATGAACAGATATCGTCGCAAGCAGATGTTATGTTTAAAAATCTAAAATTTTTCAAAAATTAACAGGAGGGACGAACGTTAAAGAGAAAGTTTGAAAGGAGCCAATCAGAAGCGAGAGAAAACGTATGATTTTGAAGAGCCTATCAGAAGCGAGCACGTCAGGTTTAATGTACACGTGTTGAATAGAGGAGGGGTACGAGGTGAAGATAGAAAATTATAAATAGGACGGGCCATAATATTGGTGACCAGTATAGATATAGTTTTTGAAGATGGAAGTTCTCCGAAATGCGTCAATGAACGTAGAATTGACGAAGCTCGGGAAGGCAGATCATTATACTGAACATAGTGACAATAATCCTAGCAGAAAAGAAAAATATAAAAAGAATTTAATACAGTACATTAAAATATTTTATGTTTTAAACTATCCTACATTAATTACTGGCTGATAATTAAAACATTCTGTTATTGAACCAAAAATAAAAATCATGTATCATGTTTTCTCTTCCTTGTTATTTTAATTACGATAA
>CM040188.1:63190438-63195438 GCA_022606455.1 Callitettix versicolor | reverse complement strand
GCTAAATCGTTAGAATAGGTTTTAAAGAGATTTTAGAATAAGTTTTTTTTATTAAACAGAAAAAGAACTAAAGAACAACTTTAATAAATAAAAATGTTGTGTTAAATGGTCAAAATAAATGTTAATTTTCGTCGAAATGATTTAAATATTTTAGTGTCTTAGTATACGCACAGACATAAAAACAGATTGAGCTTCATATAAAAACAATTGCAGTATTTTTAACTTATATATATATATATATATATATATATATATATATATATATATATATATATTCAGCCATCATCACACTAATACTTGTCTCGTAAAAGTTTAATAATTTTATTGATATCCTCTAATCAGTGAAATGCAAAATTGAATTCAGTTATGAACTAATTAGCAATTCTAACTGAACAAGCCTGGTGTCAATGATCCGACTAAACACAGATGAATAACACTATAACACTAATCTGCGGATTACCAGTGGAACAGCTGAACCGTAAGCTATAAAGCCTGGTTTTATATAAATACCAATAATTAAATACACACTAACTGTGGAGGCTCGACACTGTACACTCTGCATAGTATCTGTAGGAGGCTTTATATCACCTTTTTGTAAAGCACATTGTTATAATATGAATCACAAAGGAATTTATCCAATAGCGTAGCTTAAATTATTGTTTAAGTTGTGATACTACGTGAAAATTCTTAAAATAACTTTAAAAATTATATACGTAATTTTGAAATTATACTGCTAATGACATATAACAGTACATAAGTAAAACGGTAATTAAAAATATGTATTTCGTTTATAAACAAGAAGTAGTTCTTTCATGAGCAATAAGTTTATTGTTTATTAAAAATTAGTAGTTTATTTATTAACAACAATTATCTCATTTATAAACAATTAATATTTAATTTATGAACAAACAGTGGAATATGTATTAACAAAAAGTAGTTCTTTTAATAACAATGAATACCTAATTTATGAATAATAAGTAGTTTGTTTATTAACAATAAGCGGATTTTATTAGCAATAAGTAAATATTTTATGAACAATAAGTAGTTTGTTTATGAATATTAAGTATCTCGGTTTATTAGCAAATATATAGCTTTTTTTAACTTTTTAAGCCACTTTGAGTCAATATTTCAGTCTCTTCTTCTTATCAGTGTAGTGCACTATGAGAAATTCAACTTCTTCCTCCTCCAATACTCCTTCATCGTATCCGATCTCCGCCTCTTGACCTCGTCTGACACCTCCACCGTCCCTCGTCGTTCCGGCTTTCCTACGTCAAACCTGATGTTTTTCAGGATGTTTCTGATTCTCGTTATGTCCGGTGCATCCTCGATCCGCAAACCGATCTCTTGCAGATTTTTCAGAGTCTGCGAGACGTAGTGTGCTTGGGTCGTCCTATTAATATTTCTCATGACCATCTGTTTCAGAATCCTGCTGTTGGGCATCCTAAGGATGTGGAAGAGATGGGAAATTCTTCGTTTTTCATAACACTTGTAATTGGGTCTACCTGTTTATACACTGTCTCGTTGGTAGCGACTCTCCAGAAACCATCTTTCTGGTAACTTTTATTTAAACAGGTCCTAATTATTCTTCTCTCGATCTTAAGCAACTGGTCAGTCCTAATATTACTCTTGATCTGGAAAAGCGTCTCGCAGGCGTAGAGTGCTTCCGGGAGAACCATAGAACTGTAGTGTCTTACTTTGGACTTTATCGAAAGACTTTTTTTGTTATTCGTTGACCACGTTAAAAATTTGGCTTTCTTGAGCTTCGTTATTCTATTCAATATTGCAGGTTTTTCGTCCAAGTTATGGCAGATAATTTCTCCTAGTTATTTAAATTGTTTTACTAGTTTTATGCTGCTCCCGTTGATATTAAGTTTTTTCAAAAGCGGGTGACTTCGTAGCCATAATTTCCGTCTTCACATAGGAGATCTTCAATCCACTTTTCCTGGCTATATTGTCCAAACTTGTGATCTGTCTTTCCGTTTCCGCCATATCCAATGCCAGAATCGCCAAATCATCAGTAAATCCCAAAATATTCGTCGCTATTGTTCCTGATCCAGTTCCTATTTTGGTTTTAATGGGATTTTCTTTCTTCCAGATGTTAATTATAAAATCTAAGACAATGTTGAATAGCAGTGGGGAGAGCCCATCTCCTTGTCTTAATCCAGTTCTTACTGGAAACGCCTCAGATACTTCCCCTCTAAATTTTACCCTGGACTGTGTCTCAGTCAGTGTCAACTCTATCGTTGTTACTAGTTCAGGGTGGAGTCCATACTAGTTCATACTATGGGTGGAGTCCATACTAATTCATACTGTGGGTGGAGTCCATAGCATGTAAGAATGTTTAGTAGCGACGGTCTGTGAATGCAGTCGTACACTTTCTTGAAGTCAATAAATGCAACAAACAGTGGCTTGCTTATTCGATAATTTCAAATTCTCCAATATTAATATTAATGTCAGGATTTGGTCTGTGCAATTCCTGTCAGGCCTGAATCCCCCTTGGTATTCTCCCAGTTTAGCCTCTAATATATTTTGGATTCTGTTCAAAATTATTCTAGATAAGACCTCACATGTGCAGTCAAGTAGGGTTATTCCTCTGTAGTTTCCTTGATCCATTTTATCCCCTTTCTTGTACAGTGAATGAATATATAGCTTATTTATTAACAATAAATAGATTATTTATAAACAATTTATATATTGTTAATGAGCCATAAGTAGATGTTTTCTAACAATAACCGCTACACAAGAAACAGCTTTCCATCTTCCACGTTTCTTCACTTAACATGTCTTTTGCATATTTCGCATGGCCTTCACAAGCACTAGTTTTCACCTTGCGGCAATGTAGATTAAATTTTAAATCGAAAACAGAAAATATTGTTTTTGTTAAGAAACAATACTATGCTTTAAAATCCTAAATCGAACATTTTGTAAAATAGAAATTAACGTAAACTAAATAATATTAAAACACTGTGTTTACATTTTTTAAATTTTCATAAGTAAAAGTTTTCTTTCTCTTTATTTGTTTCACCCAACTTTGGGGTACACTAAATCAAACACTTTTTAATGTTCTGTGCCTTCCTCGTAGCCCAGTATTGCTTCATTCGTTGTGATCTTGCTTTTCTTTCTTCGTCAGAGATTTGGATCGTTCGCTTGGATTTGACTTTGCCTTGGAACCGTTGCTTCTTGTCCTTGGTTATTGTTTTGGCTGTTCTGTCCATGAGCATAGTGTCAGTGATTTGTAGTTCTGTTATGTCTTTCTCCGTTTCTCTAAACTAAAGTGGTTTGGCTCTTCTACTGCGAAAGTAGTCAAATATTTTTTTGGTTAATCTATTTTTGTCCATTCAGAGGATGTGCCCATAAAAATCAATTCTCCTTTTTCTTATTGTGTCTGATAGTGTTTCAGTTTTTTGGTAAAGAGTTTCATTACTGATGTGGAGTAATTGGTTGTTAGGGAATTTGGAGCCTAAGATTTTTCGTAATATCTTTCTTTCTTTAATCTCCAACCTTTCAAGTGGACCCTGGGTTGTGAGAGATAATGTTTCAACTGCATATAAGGCTTCTGGTTTAATTACCCTATGATAATGCCTTATCTTTGTATTCCAGGAGAGGGACTTCTTGTTGTATGTGTCCTTGGTAAGTTGGAAGGCTAATTCAACTTTATTTCTCCTAGATTCCATAGCTTTTTTTCTTTAGGGTGTTCCAGCTGATCCATTCCCCAAGATATTTGAATTCTTTGACTATCGCAATGCATTGTTCTCCCACTTGAAGCTTTTTTGGTAGTTTTTGTATGTTTGTCAATATTTTAGTCTTTTCAAATGAAACTTTGAGACCCATTTTTAATTCTTGCTTCTGGAGTTCAAGAGTCTGTTCCTTAGAGTTTTTTTTTTAATTTAAGAACTTTGTATTATTTAAGCTAAGGAAATGTTTCCGTGATTTTTTTTATCATTATAACTTACATTAGCTCGTAAAATAAATCTTATATTTAAATAAATAATATAGTTCTTACTTGTTAGATAAATGTTTTAAACAAAATACTACATTTTATGATTTATATAGGTATATAGGTATATAGGCTAGCTGATGTAAGTAGTGTACGCTATTAACATAAAGCCATTACGGCAAACAGTGATTTTAAGCTTCGGATAGAAAATCACCGAGGGACCTGACCGTCCCTTTATACCGCTGCCCTTAGGACATGCTTAGGTCTAGGCATGAATGCATTCCTTAGGGAAATACCGGTTTTATATTCACCCAACGACCTCCGAACAAATAAGCCTTTACTATACATTTTAATGTCCTTTGAACTCTTATTCTAGTATAACATTGTTGTTATTTAAAACAAACAAACAATGATTTTACGCAATTCTTGACTGTACGCGATCTACTTATATGCAATTAATAAATAAGTAGCCGGCAAACGTTATGCCAAATATAATCATTATTTGTGTTTACGAAAATAGTTACAGTGCTTATAAAACGATACCGAGGCCAACTTAGTAACAGTTTTAAAATTATTGTATACGCAATAAACTTATGTACGATGGTAAAACCCTGCCAGATTCGTGGGATATTCTCGCTTGATGCACTTGCCACTGCTGGTCCCATAAGCAATGTTAAAATAGACACAATTGTAAAATATGCGTAGCGAAAAAACAGCCATTGTCAAAAAAATTTACAAACTGAGATAAATTGAAATAATTTGTAGGGATAATGAATAAATTTCTGAAGTTATTGTAATGAGACCTTTCTAGATCTATTGTGCCTTCCTTTCTATACGCCAGAGTTGCTCACTTCTATTTCTCCAATCCTAGTCTAGGTTCTGGAGAGGAACCATTACCGGTAGTTCCCCTTATTTCTAATTAATTCGTCCCAGCTATTGCGGTGCTTGCAGGCACAAAATTCATTTAAAACACTTTAAAAATCTGTTAAAAGCTGCAACGATAAAGCAATGTTAAGGCTACAAATAATGCGATGCTGCATACTACATATTATTCAAACGAATT